>SJYA01001051.1:718067-737424 GCA_006410615.1 Neotragus moschatus | reverse complement strand
ATAATGCATGTTTTCAAAACCACATTTACTTGACCTCCCAATAGCTTATGATGCTGTTGAACATGCCCAATTAAAAAAAAAAAAATTCCTTTCTCTTGAATTTCTTTTACAATCCACTCCGAAATAATCTAAAGCAATTCTTCTTTCTGTTTTTATACTTGTGTGAGGGTGTTCTTTGGGGTTATGCTGCAGGTAAGTTCTCATCCGGTTAGATGCTTTCTATTCAGATCACTTAGTATTTCCCAAGGTTTCACATTCTAACTTGTGTATTTATCACAGCTGAGTTCTATAGCCATTTATTAGTTATTTACTAATTACTCCCATTTGAATGACTCTAAGCCAACTAAATTCTAAAAGAGATGGGAATACCAGACCACCTGACTTGCCTCTTGAGAAACCTATATGCAGGTCAGGAAGCAACAGTTAGGACTGGACATGAAACAACAGATTGGTTCCAAATAGGAAAAGGAGTATGTCAAGGCTGTATATTGTCACCCTGCTTATTTAACTTATATGCATAGTACATCATGAGAAAAGCTAAGCTGGAAGAAGCACAAGCTGAACTCAAGATTGCTGGGTGAAAAATCAATAACCTCGGATATGTAGATGACACCACCCTTAAGGCAGAAAGTGAAGAACTAAAGAGCCTCTTGATGAAAGTGAAAGAGGAGAGTGAAAAAGTTGGCTTAAAGCTCAACAGTCAGAAGACTAAGATCATGGCATCTGGTCCCATCACTTCAGGGCAAATAGATGGGGACAGTGCAGACAGTGTCAGACTTTCTTTTTAGGGGCTTCAAAATCACTGCAGATGGTGATTGCAGCCATAAAATTAAGATGCATACTCTTTGGAAGGAAAGTTATGACCAACCTAGATAGCATATTCAAAAGCAGAGATATTACTTTGCCAACAAAGGTCCGTCTAGTTAAGACTATGGTTGTTCCAGTGGTCATGTATGGATGTGAGAGTTGAACTGTGAAGAAAGCTGAGTGCCAAAGAATTGCTGCTTTTGAACTGTGGTGTTGAGGAAGACTTCTGAGCGCCCCTTGGACTGCAAGGAGATCCAACTAGTCCATCCAGTATTGATCAATACTGGGTGTTCATTGGGAGGACTGATGTTGAGGCTGAAACTCCAATACTTTGGCCACCTCATGGGAAGAGTTGACTCATTAGAAAAGACCCTGTTGCTGGGAGGGATTGGGGGCAGGAGGAGAAGGAGATGACAGAGGATGAGATGGCTGGATGGTGTCACCGACTCGATGGACATGAGTTTGGGTGAAGTCCAGGAGTTGGTGATGGACAGGGAGGCCTGGCGTGCTGCGATTCATGGGGTCGCAAAGAGTTGGACACAGCTGAGCAACTGAACTGAAGACAACAAATGTTTCCCAACTTCAAAATTTCAAAAATTGTTTCTTGCTTCAAACCAGTTTTCTCTCGGTTTTCCTCAAGTCAGCCACGTGGGTATTCTTGATTTCTCTCTTTTCTTCCTCTCTTTATACTGCTCAATCAATTTCAAATTCCTATTGAATCTACCTCAAATCCATTATGCTTCTCAAGTTTTTTCTACCAATCTCCTAATCCAGACTTTTGTTCTTATCAGCTGCATTTCTGTACTCTACTCTTGGCTCATTCTCCCTTTATTTGGCCATGTCTGATTTAGTCTTAACCTTATTATCATGACCAGATTTCCCTGGTGGCTCAAAGGGTAAAGAGTCTTCCTGCAATGTGGGAGACCCTGGTTCAATCCCTGCATCAGGAAGATGCCCTGGAGAAGGAAATGGCAACCCACCTCAGTATTCTTGCCTGCAGAACCCCATGGACAGAGGAGCCTGGTAGGCTACAGTCCATGGGGTCACAAAGAGTTGGACACTACTGAACGCCTTCACTTTCACTTCACTTATTATCCTGATTAAAATCCTTAATGACTTCCCATTGTCAATACAAAAGAGTGGCCATAAGATTCTGGAAATCAATTATCTGTCCTCATTATTAAAACATATACTGTCTATTGGATACCCAAAATTGCCTGAATACAGAAAATTTCAGAGACTAGTTATTTTCATCATAAAGAACAACAACAAAATTCTAATACATGCTTTCATTAAGTGTTTTAAAATTAAATAGGCATTGTTTAGCCAAGATGCAGTACTGAGGCAAAGATGGGGCCATAGTAATACAGTTCTTTCATGGGAATGGGAATAATTTGAGTCCTGATTGCAGAGTCATCTTACAGGGGAGAAGGCTGTCTCCTCTTTCCCTTGCACAATAGATAGAATACATGAGTATTGCTATTTTTTTTCCTATTGATTCACAGTAGATTAATGAGAAAAAAATAGAGTATCTGAAATGTCTGGCCACCTATTTGCTTGCAGTGGCAGTCATGGCCACAGTCTGGATCAAACAGGAAAAGATAAATTGAACTTAATTGGTTGAAAACATAGCCAGTTATTTATTGGGCAGATGGCAACTCAAACCCTTCCTCATTCACTTCAGGTCAGTGGCTCAGATGTATTCCACTCTTTTTGACTCCATGGACTGCAGCACACCAGGCTTCCCTGTTCATCACCAACTTCCAGAGCTTGCTCAAATTCATGTCCATGGAGTCAGTGATGCCATCCAACCATCTCATCCTCTGTCGTCCCCTTCTTCTCCTGCCTTCAATCTTTCCCAGCATCAGGGTCTTTTCATATCAGTCAGTTCTTCCCATCAGGCAACCAAAGTACTGGAGTTTCAGCTTCACCATCAGTCCTTCCAATGAATATTCAGGACTGATTTCCTTTAGGATGGACTGGTTGGATCTCCTTACAGTCCAAGGGACTCTCAAGAGTCTTCTCCAACACCACAGTTCAAAAGCATCAATTCTTTGGTGTTCAGCTTTCCTTATAGTCTAACTTGCACATCCATACATGACTACTGGAAAAATCATAACCTGGACTCTACAGACGGACCTTTGTTAGCAAAGCAATGTCTCTGCTTTTTAATATGCTGTCTAGGTTGCTCATTATATATTAGCAGTAACTTTATTGACTAACATACTCAGTTTCAGCTGAGAAATTTTTAAAAACTGTGAATGGTTAAGTGGTGGTCATATAGAAATCTGCTCTATATTATGATATTGATCAGAATTACGATTGTTTCTCTGTGGATGGACTCATTAATTTTAAGTGAAGGTTTTAAATACCTGGATCAACTCTCAGTGAGGATAGGCAAGATTAATTTTCAACATCATTGGTCTCCTTCACAGTAACCTGAAAATTATCCTTTTTTCGTTTCTCTCAGAGTTGCAGAAGTGGAAGAGGAAACTATATATTAAGCTCCAGCTTAGCCTTGCCTACTGTTATGTTTCTCTGATAAATCTCCCCAAACAGGCATTCATACCTCTGACTGTACCATCACCCTACCTTATAGTTCTCTTTTCTTTTTTTCTTTAATCAGAAGATTGAGTTTTTTACCTGTTTTACTTCTTCATTTGATTATGATTTTCTTGAGGAGTTATATTCTTCACAAGAAGAAACAATGTATTTTAAACATTTTATATCTCCAGAATCTAGTGCAAAAAAATGGCCATAATAGGCACCCATATGCTTTTGTATTTAACAGTCATGCAGAGGTGTTGCATAACCCTTACTATCATCTCTAATATTAATGTTCCTTGTATGTTAATAACATTTTCTTGGTCTATTAGCCATCTTCTTTTTGAGCAATGAAATCTTTTAGAGTTTATCAAATTAGTTGAATGTGTAACTTTTTTTTTCAGAGTTGAAACTAATAACTCGTGTTCATTCAATCAAAATCTCAAATATATTTTCTTTTTTAAAAAAGTTTTTTATTTTATATTGGAGTACAGACAATTAACAACGTTGTAACAGTTTCAAGTGGACAACAAAAGGGCTCAGTCATATATACAAATGCATCCATATCCCCCAAACTCCCCTCCCATCCAGGCTACCACATAACATTGAGCAGAGTTCCCTGTGCAATACAATAGGTCTTTGCAAAACTCCATATAAATTTAAATAGCACCTGCACTGTGTCAGATACTGTTCCAGACACAAGGGATTCAGTGGTGAACATGACTGGAAAAAAAAAAAAAAGCCTTACTCTTATGTAACTTGGCTGACTAACATATATACAATTTAAAATATATAATGTAATAGATAATGATAAATGGTAGGAAGAGAAATAAAAGGTGATATGGTAGAGAAAAGGCCTGTTTTACATTGTGAAAATAGTTCCTTGATAAGGTAGAAAGGCTATTAGTGAAGAAATAGGTGAATATATAGGAAAAAAGATGCGTGAGCAGACTTCAAACAGACTAAGAGAAGTGTCCTTGATGCAACTTTCACTTTTGTAGCTACTTGGGACAGTAATGGACAAGCAAGCTACAAATAAAGAACCTTCTTCTCTCCCCTCTACGTTGGCTCAGGCGGTAAAGAATCCACCTGCAGTGTGGGAGACCTGGGTTCGATCCCTGGGTTGGGAAGTTCCCTGGGAGAAGGGAGTAGCTACCACTCCAGTATTCTGGGCCTGGAGAATCTCATGGACGGATCTCAAAGAGTCAAACACGATTGAGCGACTTTCACTTCTCTTCACTCTCCACCCAAACACAGACAAATATTACCAATGTTACATTATTTTGTTTAATATAAAACTTAAGACTTTTTATAGGAATAGATCTATGAATAAGTGTGATTATTCATATAGTGTTTCAATTGTCTCTAGTTTGCAGCATTTAGCTATGAAAAATAATGCCCTTTCTGCAGACATTATTACATTTCAAGATTGCTTTCTCCTACCAACAGAAACCGTGTATGATTTGCTATGATCAGATGTAATTCATATTAAAAAATAGATTTCTATCTTCTAAAATGGCAGCATATGTTTGAATATTTAATTCACCAAATGAGGTACATATTCATTCACAGGCAGTAACGCTGTTACTTTTTAGTTATTGTATTCAAACAGCATGAGTGTCCTTGGACAAAACAACAGAGAAACTAGCAAACTGATATAGAAACTCTAATATGGAGGGAAAAATAATAGACATTGACATTTTTCTTTAACACAGATTATAATATGGCTTTAGAGAGCCTAATTAAAAGTATTTTGCAGGCAAGTTAGGAAGGTGATTTTCTGTAAATCACTGGAAAAATAAAAAATGAAGGCTATAACTACAGCTTCCATCCATGCATTCTATCACCCATGTGCCTAGGGNACAGAAACTCTAATATGGAGGGAAAAATAACAGACATTGACATTTTTCTTTAACACAGATTATAATATGGCTTTAGAGAGCCTAATTAAAAGTATTTTTGAAGGCAAGTTAGGAAGGTGATTTTCTGTAAATCATTGGAAAAATAAAAAATGAAGGCTATAACTACAGCTTCCATCCATGCATTCTATCACCCATGTGCCTAGGGAAGGAACAATTGATTAGAGCTCCTCTAAACGGGTCATTAGTTAAGCAGAAAGCATGTGACTAGGAAAGTCATTTACTATTTTTCTAGTAGAACATTTCCTTAATGCATGGTACAACCTAGGCAATACAATGGGAGCAATTTTGACTTTCCTTTTACAAGCAAAAGGAGGAAAAAGCAAGGCTTCAAGAGCTGTCATTTTTCAAAAACTTTAATCGCATAGTTATTAAGAAATAACAGAATTACCATGACTATTAAATAGAAAAAGGAATCCATTAGCTAACAAAGAGATGGGCTAAATCCAAATTGATTACTTCACAAATACAGTTTACCTTAAGTCCCAAAAGAACAAAGGCAATGTCTTTAGATGAACTGTACTTTCACTCAGATCTGTTTTGTTAATTGCTTCTGTTTTAACAGATAAACAGGGTCAAACTAAAAAAAAAAGAAAAACTTGATGGATTTATTTTTCTCATAACTGTAAATTAATAATAAATGTTTAAAATGGAGTTGTATCAGCTATATTATAGTTCAGTGCATGCCTCTTGTGGAAAAGTGTTTACTAGGTTACTAGGGCATTTTTTTTTTTAACTTTTAGATAAAAGTACTTTTGCCATAGTTCTAGTCAATGCAGTTCAAGCCAGAGAAGTAAGCCATATTAAGAACTCTATAACACATGGCGCTAGATGAAGTGAAGGAGACACTAAGACTTGGCAGCTGGCCTCTGAGGGATCACAAGCTAGTGTGCGAGAGAGCAGTTTAAAGCAATTAACCATAAAGCAAGACATAATGTGTTAAGTGCTGTAATACAGATGCTACGTGACAGGAGAGCAGAGCAAAGGAAGAATTAGTTCTGACTAGGCAAGGAAAAAGGCTACTGAAAGTGGCTTGGGGCCTAATTCTTTTTTAGAAATTCAGATTTTGATAAAGGAAAGAAGAATCCTTGATGACATAAAGGAGGTAATGTGTACGGAGAGACCTGAACACAGAGCTTTCTGGAGTTTAAAACCCTGGGAGGGACGGAGGAGGCAGCAGGAGATGAGGCTGGAATGCTAGGCTGACGTTAGTCCACGGAGGGCTTCGGTTGTAAGCTTAAGGCATCTGGACTCTTATCCTCTAGGTAATAGGAATTCACAAAAGCCAGGCAGTGGCACCATCTGACCTGTGTTTGGGAAGGGAAGTTTGGTGGGGAAGAAAGTAATGGAATGCAGAGTCAGGAAATTCAAGTAAGAGATCATGTCACAAACTGACACTATGGCAAGGGAAAGTGTGGAGGTGAACCACACTATAGCAAACACAATGCAGACACAATGCATGCAAAGGATAGGCTGCGGGAAAGCAACGGCGGGGTCTGACCTGGTGGAATGTAGAGATGAGGGAGGAACAAGGGCCAAAGTGACTCTGGATACTGGAGGGATAATGACACATTTTAAAAAAGATGTAGACCCAGGAGGTTTCAGAAAGTCGAGATAAAAAATGTAGTTTTGCTAAAAGTTGTAATGCTCATGATTTAAGAGATCATAGAAATCATCTTATCGAGTAGTTCTCATCACTGGTTGAAACCTAGAATCAGATGAGGAGCAGTATTTTAAAAACCTTGATTTGTAATCCACTGCAAGGTGAAAAGTGAATGTCGCTCAGTCGTGTCTGACTTTCTTGCGACTGTATAGTCCATGGAATTCTCCAGGCCAGAATACTGGAGTGGGTACCCTTTCCTTTCTCCAGGGGAGCTTCCCAACCCAGGGACTGAACCGGGGTCGACCTGCATTGCAGGCAGATTCTTTACCAACTGAGCTATGAGAGAACCTTAATTGACTACAAGGGATTTGAATTTAAGTGATCTGAACAGGCACTCTTTTATTATTTTGTAAAGTTCCCTAGGTGATAGGAATACACAGCCAGGTTTATGACATCTGAGATAATCTGTATCCTTTCATGTAATGATTATTTTGATACTGAATGAGATTTCAATCCTTTTCAAAGGCTTCAATTGCTTGGCAGATGATGCACCCGATTCTTCTCTCCCTGTATCTGACCACCTTCCCTGTCTCTCTTCATCTGTTCTTTTGTACATTAATCCAATGAGTCCAATCAGCAACGTGCTAGGTATTAAGGAAGTGGGAATACAAAAATGACTGGAACGTGACTGACACTTGTATTAAGTGCCTGTTCAGTGATCACATTTCATGGCTTTAACCACACATCTTTATGCTTAACTCTTAAATTATGTCCCTAGTAAAGATCTCTCCTAATTCTCAGTACTGCTATAACAGGAAGGAACAAATTTGTTTCTTTTCCTTTAATCTTTGCATTCTATTGCTTTTGCTAGAAGTTAATTGCTAAAGGGATGTTGCCTACAGCTGAAAGTAAACATAATGGCCCATTTTCGAGAACACTGCCCCTGCACCCCACCATGAATGAATGTAGAACTAAAATACATTTGGTCATCTCACAGGAAACATCTGACCAAACCCACCTGCGAATGGTTGCAGGAAAGAAGAAATTCACACTCACGGAGTCAAGCTGAACAATTTATGGCCTTATTATTTTACTTCCTCACGCTCCCATCTTTTTCTATAAAAGAAACCAGCATCCAGACCCGAGACCCTGGTAAGGTAGTTCTCTAGGACATGAGTTTAATATTTCTCCCAGTTTTCTGAATAAAGTCCTCATTCTTTTACCCAACCACTCCTTCCCCTGATTCATTGGCATGTTGTGCAGTGAGCAGAATAACCTTGGACTTGATAACACTACATTTCCAATCTGCTTTCTAGATATCTCATTCTGATGCCCTGCTTGCCAACACAAACTCAGTATTTCTAAATTAAAATTCACTTTCCCACCAACCTTACCACACTAATTTTACAAACACGAAATGAGACTCTAACATAAATCTTGTTGACACAAAATCACCCACCTCCTCTTTCAAATGGGGCTTCCNTCATTCTGATGCCCTGCTTGCCAACACAAACTCAGTATTTCTAAATTAAAATTCACTTTCCCACCAACCTTACCACACTAATTTTACAAACACGAAATGAGACTCTAACATAAATCTTGTTGACACAAAATCACCCACCTCCTCTTTCAAATGGGGCTTCCCTGATGGCTCAGTTGTAAAGAACCCACCTGCCAATACAGGAGACACGGGAGACACAGGAAACCTAAATTCCATCCCTGGGTCGTGAAGATCCCCTGGAGAAGGAAATGGCAACCCACTCCAGTGTTCTTGCCTAGGAAATCCCACGGACAGAGGAGCCTGCTGGGCCACAGTCCATGAGGTCGCAAAAGAGTCGGACATGACTGAGCACCTAAACAACAAGTCTTTCAATTATAACTTCCAGGGGCATGTGTCTGTCACCTCAGATTTGGGAATCGCATTGTTGGGTTATACCCAGTGGACCTGCAAGGCCTGGGCTCGTCCAGCTTCCAGACTGAAGAAGGAGCCCAGAATCAACGGCAGACATCAATGGTTTAATGCAGAGGTCCCCTACCCATGGGCTAAGGACCGGTGCCAGTCTGTGGCCTGTTAGGAACCAGGCTACATGACAGGAACATAGTGACGGGTGAAACCAAAACTGTTCCACGGGTACCCTGGTCTGTGGAAAAACTGTCTTCCACAAAACTGGTCCCTGGTGCCAAAAATGTTGGGGACTGTTGATGTAATGAGTGGGGAGCTTACATGTCTGAAGCAGGGTCCTGTAGTGACATCTCATGGTGTGCAGCCAAATGGCAGACAAAATATGGCGGCAGGCTTGCTCTGGGTGCAAGGGGCGGGTCCCAGTTGAAGGAGGAAATGACGTCACAGGGGCTCACCAGGTTACCAGGGAAACCAGCAGAGGGACTAGCCCCTCATGCCCTCTTTGATTAGAAGAAGCCTTAGCTGTGTGGGGGCAAGTGTGTCGGGAGATCCGTGACGTGAGTAGGGGGCATACAGAGAACAAGAGGATGGCCACCCTGACTGTCGTGACTATACAGTCGCCTGGGCTCTTCATGGTCCCATGCGCAGCCCAAGATTATAACAAATTAAGATGCCCTTCATTTTCTACAGGAAGCAAGATCCTCAGTTCTGCACCACATTAATTTTTTTTCTTTCTTTCGTTTCCCACTATACTGCACATACACAGACAGCCAAACTAGCAGAATTTTTCTCTAGTTTGGAGGGTAGGGGATTCCTAGCTGTTAATTTTGATATTTCTCCTCAAAGCCAAAATGTCTGGGCTTCCTTGGAAAATGCCATGGACAGAGAAGCCTGGTGGGCTACACTGACTGTGTAGTCTATGGAGTTGCTAAGACTGGGACACGGCTGAGCATGCAGACACGCAGGCTGGTGGCTCAGTGGTGAAGAATCCACCTGCCAGTGCAGGAAACACCATATAGATCCTTGGTCCAGGAGGATCCCACATGCCGCAGAGCAGCTGAGCCCGTGTGCCACAACTACTGTTCCTGANCGATGGAGTTGCTAAGGCTGGGACATGGCTGAGCATGCAGACACGCAGGCTGGTGGCTCAGTGGTGAAGAATCCACCTGCCGGTGCAGGAAACACCATATAGATCCTTGGTCCAGGAGGATCCCACATGCCGCAGAGCAGCTGAGCCCGTGTGCCACAACTACTGTTCCTGAGCTCAGAAGCCCCAGAAACCGTTAACTACTGAGCCCACTTGCCACTCCTGAAGTCCAAGCGCCCTAGAGCCCGTGCTTGGCAACAAGAGAAGTCACCACAATGAGAAGCCTGCAGGCCACAGCTAGAGAGTAGCCCCTGCTCTCCAAAACTAGAGAAAGCCCCCACAGCAACAAAGACCCAGCGGAGCCAAAAATAAATAAGGTTATTTTTTTAAAAAAGAAAAAGAATAAAGAAACATTATTATCCTTTCTGATGGTCAAAAACCACCTTTGATATCTAGTTACCTGACAGATGTTTGTTACAATAAGAATCAGGCCAAGAATATGAAGGTTTACTGAAATATATATATATCAGTTACAAATAGCATTGCCATAAGAATCATCAAAATACGTCTTCTGCAATGTTAGTGAATAGTACTCTCTTCAGGGCTGGGGGCAGATGATTCTGGGCCATAAGATGTTCTGTCACAATCCAGGAGAACTGGTCAGATGTCTTGCTTAATTGCTGTTTCTGAAGCAGAAGTAAGAGCATCACAAAACTGGGAACAAACACCAGTCTCAAATAAGCCTGCATCCAGCACAGCTCCATGCCAACCAAGGTACTCAGCTGTAAACTGGAGGTACTTACTTGCCTTCTACAGTCATCNTCTGTCACAATCCAGGAGAACTGGTCAGATGTCTTGCTTAATTGCTGTTTCTGAAGCAGAAGTAAGAGCATCACAAAACTGGGAACAAACACCAGTCTCAAATAAGCCTGCATCCAGCACAGCTCCATGCCAACCAAGGTACTCAGCTGTAAACTGGAGGTACTTACTTGCCTTCTACAGTCATCAAAGAGTTTAGCCGACCAGCAAATGATAACAATAAACAGCTAACCATGCATGAAACAAGAAATCAGAATTTTCTACTTGTATGCATGCTTAAGCTAGGGGAGATGCCAGTCAACGAGCTTAAAAAATAAATAAAGACTGAGGCAACTAACTGCAAGATGGCATTTAGAATCTTCATCAAGACCTAGGGAAACGTGCCCAGTGCTTTAGGTATTGCAGAGAAGCTAAGGTTCTTGGAGGGTCTGGGAAATGAGCTTCCTGCAAAACGCAGGACAATTAACTTAAAGCAGATTCAGTTGCTAAGTGGGGTGGATGTGTCTTTCTTTGGTCAGGCAAAGACTTCGCTCTTGCGCTCCTGTTGGGATTTTTCATGCAAATTTGAGTTGCTTGGCCTCAACTGCTCTCCTTGGCAAAGGGATTCTAAAAGGTCTCACTGTTTTCATTTTCAGTGTCCAACTAGGATGAGAGGACCCAGAGGCTTTATAGGAATGGCTTTAAAAGGGGGCACCTCACTTACCTGGGGAAGCTGGTGTGTGATGCTTAGCTCCTTCAGATTTTGCAGCTAGCTCACAGTTCAATTATTTACTGAAAGTTAGAAACAAAATCATGTGTTTTAGAACTTGATTAGAGAGAAGATAATGTTTTGTTTGAAAAGTCAGCTGCAGAGATTCAGTCTGAATGTGGCTGTGGCTGCCGTTGAAAGGTTTTGATTTGGCTAATCACAGAGGTCTTCCTCGAATACTAACTAAGGATTCCAAGCAGAACAAATTCATTCCTGATGAAGTCTTGCAGCTGACAACGTGGAATAATTTGAATCACAGACCTGTAAAATTTGATCAGGATGGAATTAAACGACTGTCCTGAAGTGATTTAGCAAGTCTATTTTCACCAGCAGTGCAGTGAAAGTGGGCAGCCAATGAAGGGCCATTTTCATCTGCCATCTTGTTTTGTGTCATGTTGCCAAGAGGGTTTCTGAGGGTCATACCCTGGAAAGCTTTCTCGAGTGGGTCACACACCCATCAAGTGCGGTGCAGTACAACACTCACACCTTCTTTTCATTCACATTTATGGTTCCATTATTTACAGAGGCATCCAGACCTTTTTAGAATTCATATGTTTTAGGACCACTTCTTGGAGTTGATGATATTTTTAAATTTATTGCTTCTCTATATGAAATATAGTTTTTTCTTATTTCCCTTATACTTTACATCTCATGCAGTTTCAATTCAGTTCAGTCAGTCATGTTCAACTCTTTGTGACTCCATGGACCACAGCACGCCAGGACTCTCTGTCCATCACCAGCTCCCAGAGTTTACTCAAACTCATGTCCATTGAGTCGGTGACACCATCCAACCATCAAAGTCTTTTCCAGTGAGTCATTTCTTCCCATCAGGTGGCCAAAGTATTGGAGTTTCAGCTTCAGCATCAGTCCTTTCAATGAATATTCAGGACTGATTTCCTTTAGGATGGACTGCTTGGATTTCCTTGCTGTCCAAGGGAACTTCAAGAGTCTTTTCCAACACCACAGTTCAAAAGCATCAATTCTTCTGTGCTCAGCTTTCTTTATAGTCCAAATCTCACATCCATACATGACTACTGGAAAAAGCATAGCCTTGACTAGACAGATCTTTTTTGGCAAAGTAATGTCTCTGCTCTTTAACATGCTGTCTAGGTGGTCATAACTTTTCTTCCAAGGAGCAAGCATGCAGTTTAAAGAGTACAAAATCCATGGAGAGAAAATTGGAAAGCAGCATAATAATATCAACCTCTACCTTGAACTACACTGATACCAAGTAGAAATTTTTCTTTAAGTGGCCTTGATGAAATTTATTGAATAACTCCCTTCTGTTCTCATAACTTACCAGACAGGCAGTATAAGCTTGGCCTTCTGAGGTCAGGGCAGGGGTGAGAGAATGAAGTCAAAGTTCCAGTCTAATGCCTGGGAATTGTGCTGTGGAAAGGAAGCCGTTTGTATCATGGAGGTATGGAGATAAAGGAATTCCTTTTGTGTCTTCAAGAATATGTTAGAAGTCAATGTTAGAACATTTAACTACAAAAAGGTGGGCCATCTGAAAGGATTATTTATTATTATTATTTCTTAGTGTTATGGCCTGCTACTTGATCTCTTAGATGAGGCATAATAAGGGACGTTTCTGAGAATAACATGTAAGGCACAGCTGATCAGATTTCAGGGGATGTGCATGAAGCAAAGGTGAGAGGTCAAATGGCAGTTGTCTTAAAGGAAAAGAAGATGGAGAAAATAGGGTAGAGTATGAGAAATAATCACCATGTTCAGAGGAAGGAGCTAAACAGGAGATGTGGGAAGGCTTCAAACTGAAGGTGACCCAAGAAAATCCAGTGCAAAAATTACTGTAAGTTTGCAACAAACATACTATTACATTTTACTGATCAACGTGAAGATTTGCAAAGTCTTGGTAACAAAGGAAATATTATTGCTAGAGGTGAGGTGAAGTCGCCCAGTCAGGTCCGACTCTTTGCAACCCCATGGACTGTATCCTGCCAGGCTCCTCTGTCCATGAGATTTTCCGGGCAAGAGTACTGGAGTAGGTTGCCATTGCCTTCTCCAATTATTGCTAGAATCAGGAGTCAAACACTTGACTTCTCATAGCAACAGATAGGCCCTCCGTTCCAGTTGCTTCTCCAGTAGGTTCACTTCTGCATGGACCCTGACACAGGCCAAGTGACATTTTGAGCTACAGTCAAGCCACTGGATGCTAAAGGCTGAAAAANTCTCCAATTATTGCTAGAATCAGGAGTCAAACACTTGACTTCTCATAGCAACAGATAGGCCCTCCGTTCCAGTTTCTTCTCCAGTAGGTTCACTTCTGCATGGACCCTGACACAGGCCAAGTGACATTTTGAGCTACAGTCAAGCCACTGGATGCTAAAGGCTGAAAAATTTGATAACTACTTACAAATAAATGTGAGAATGAGAGTGGTAACTTTAAAACATTCTCGAAATTCAAAGAGAGTTCTTTTTAACCTCAGCATTGCTCTTCTGAACTACTGCAAAAATCCCCAGGGTAGACGTTCACACTATTTTTTCATCAGACAACAATCCAATCACCGATAACCATGGGGATGAGGAAATTAGGTCAACTCATGTGACATTTTTAAACATTTATATTTAGGTCACTTTTTTCTTCAGAAAGTAATGGCCTGGGTAATGAAGTACAGGTTTTTCCCTATCACAGTTCTACCTATGGTTTCAATTATTTTTTTAAACTGTTTGCTTATATGTATATAAAACCAGTAATACATATATTCATAAAGATATATATATATATATGTATGTATATATGTTTGGGGCTTTTCTGGTGGCGCAGATAGTGAAGAATCCATTTGCAATGCAGGAGACCCAGGTTTGATCCCTGGAGAAGGGAATAGCTACAGTCCCAGTATTCTTCCTTGGATAATCCCATGAACAGAGGAGCCTGGTGGGCTACAGTCCAAAGGAGTTGCAAGGAGTCAGACATGACTGAGCGACTAAGCACACATGCACACATATATGTTTATATAGGTTTTATACATGTATACGTAAACAAATTATGCGCCTGGTGGGCTATAGTCCATGAGGTCGCCAAGAGTCAGACACAATTGAGTGACTAACACCTACGCACATATATACATGCATTTACATGGTACCAGGATGTATGCAATAACTTTTTCTCCTTTTCAGAATCCTATGTCAGCATTGATTTAAAGAAGAAAAGAGCGGAATTCCCTGGTAGTCCAGTGATTAGGATTCTGTGCTTTCACTGCCAAGGGCAGAGATTTACTCCTCAGTCCTTGTAGTAAGACCTCACAAGCTGCATAGCACAGCACCCCCCCCAAAAAAAAAATTACTAAAAGAAGGAGAAAATAAGTTTGGAAGCAATTTTTTGCATGTGATTATACTTAACATACTACAGTTTTTCTTTGCTATAGTTTATTTAAAAATAAATTGTGGAATAATGCACTAACTGAATATTTTATTTTAGGCAAATTGGAAGGTAAAGTGATAGAGCCATTTGGTCTCTGATTTACTGGAATAAATATGACAAGTCATTTGTTATCTCCTTGGCAGCAGAATAGCTGGAAATGGAGATACTAGTTTTGATGTAATTCAGAGAATTGTTAACATTTATAACTAATCTTTTATATATATATATATATAAGACATTTTTATGTGCAAACTGTAATGGCAAAATTAAAAATAAAATATTTTGTCTTTCTGATATTCTCATGTTGAACTCAAAGATAAAAGAATATTGATTATTAAGAAAATGTTGGCTACTTTAGAAAAAAGTCAGTAAATATTTTGAAAAGTACTTATAGACTTTATAAACTCCTGCCAAGTTGTCTAGTCTCCAGCACTGCCTTCAATCATGATACAATTGACAATTTCACGGGCTGTGTCTTATAACTGTTCACAGGCTTTTCTTGAAACTCTCTTCCTTCAGTTCCTATGAAGTTAAGCTTAGTTTTCTCCACTGACTCATGCCTTCTTTATTTCCTGTTTCAGCTTCTCTTCCCCATTCTGCTACACAATTTGGGGCTTCTGTCAAATTTCCATTCTTTGTCTATGTTTTCTCCCTCATACTTTTAATAAACTCTATGGTTTCAAATTTTACTACTAAGTTGAGCATTTCTTCAGCAGCAGATCTCATACGGTTCTAGTTCTCATTTCAGCTCCCCATCCATAAAATTCACATGTGTATCCTATGTAACATTTATAATATGGGCACAATCCTACCCTATGGAATCTCCTATCCTATAACAGGACATAATTAGGACATAATCATAGCCTATGTAAAATCCTATCCTATATGTAATATTTTGGGCACCCAGACCTTTCTGATCACACAGAGCTTGGGGAATATGTCTTCCTCAGTTTCATTTGCTTCATATTGTCATCCTAAATACCAATCACCTCTCTAACTAAAACCTCTAGGCTCCAGATCAATACATTCAATATATTCAACTGACTCTTAACAGCTCCATGTTAAAGGCAAAAAATTCTAGCAATTCAGCTTACACATGGAGCCCTTTACTTACCACCTTCTCAATTTGATTCTTTCCTAGTGCTCTTCTCCTCAATTAATTGTATCCCTCCCCATCATGTGTCACAAACCATGACATGGGGATTTGTCCATGACTCAGCCCAATTCATCACAGCCCAATCATCACTGTTGATTTATTCAAACCTACCAGTGTCTTTCTGCATACTATCACATAGCTTCCTAACAATTTTCTGCACATAAGTACTTTTTTCCCTACTTAAAAAAAAACAACTGCAACTAGAATTAACCTTCATTTTTTTCATGTATCTAAAATTTTTATCCATTTATTAAAATCTAAGTTTACAGTGGTTTTTCCAGTAGTCATACATAGATGTGAGAGTTGGGCTATAAAGAAAGCTGCTGCTGCTGCTAAGTCACTTCAGTCGTGTCCGACTCTGTGTGACCCCATAGACTGCAGNCAACAAAGGTCCTTCTAGTCAAGCCTATGGTTTTTCCAGTAGTCACGTGTGGATGTGAGAGTTGGGCTATAAAGAAAGCTGCTGCTGCTGCTAAGTCACTTCAGTCGTGTCCGACTCTGTGTGACCCCATAGACTGCAGCCCACCAGGCTCCCCTGTCTCTGGGATTCTCCAGGCAAGAATACTGGAGCGGGTTGCCATTTCCTTCTCCAATGCATGAAACTGAAAAGTGAAAGTGAAGGTGCTCAGTCATGTCCAATCCTCAGTGATCCCATGGACTTCAGCCTTTCACGCTCCTCGGTCCATGGGATTTTCCAGGCAAGAGTGCTGGAGAAGGGTGCCATTGCCTTCTCCATAAAGAAAGCTGAGCACCGAAGAATTTATGCTTTTGAACTGTGGTGTTGGAGAAGACTCTTGAGAGTCCCTTGGGCTGCAAAGAGATCCAACCAGTCCATCCTAAAGGAGATCAGTCCTGGGTGTTCATTAGAAGGAATGATGTTGAAGCTGAAACTCCAATACTTTGGCCATCTAATGGGAAGAACTCACTCATTGGAAAAGACTCTGATGCTGGGAAAGATTGAAGGCAGGAGGAGAAGGGGATGACAGAGGATGAGATGGTTGGATGGCATCACCATGGACATGAGTTTGAGCAAACTTCAGGAGCTGGTGATGGACAGGGAGGCCTGACAAGCTGCAGTCCATGGGGTTGCAAAGAGTCAGACATGACTGAGCAACTGAACTGAACTGAAGTTAACAGTCCACTCCTTCATCTCTTCCCTGATTTCTACTAGCTTTCAAGTTTTATTTGATTTTAAAGTAGCAATGTGATGGCCAGCTACAGGCTTTGGTTATACCCATTTCTCAGGTGTGCAATCTAAGTCTTAAAAAGGAAAATGATATGCCCAAAGTCACCAAACCTGTTGGTAATGGAAGTGGGCTTTAAAATCAGATGTATGTGACTTAAAATTCATCCTGATTGAAATACCACCTCCCTTAATATTGTCTTTCTCTAATATACTTGTGTTATTAAGATGAAACATACCTTGTGCTTCCATTCTTTCATATTCCCACCTAGAACCTCCTTGAGAGAGGAACTATTGCTTCATTCACTCACTTGATAAATGCTTTAATCTATGATACACCTGGTGTCACAAGAGGATTTAGGAATATTGTACTGATATGTCAGATTTAACAAATATGTTTCTCACACAGCATATACTGTTTCAGATGATCTTAATAATTATTAACAAACTGAATATTCTCTACTTTTGCTTTAACATTATTAATAATTTTCAGCAGCTACAGGACTTTGTGAGTCTAATTATTGGAATCTTGAAAAAGTAAATTGTAGTTGCCTACGATGTTGCCTCAGATGACTTTCTTTCAAAGGAATATCCCTATAAAATACCCAGAGGTTCAGCCAATTTTTATACAGCCTTTGAAAGATTATATAAAATTCAAAGTAGGAATTTACAGTCTGAGTTCAGAAGTGGTTAAGTAAACGAATATGGATATTTGTGGCATAACAGACATAGTTTTCATACGATTAATAGAAGGTAGGTAGTGGAGTCAGTAGCTCAAATGTTCAACAAAAAACAGGACTGTTTAATTTGAGGAAAATATGAGGGTATGAAAGGGTCTGCTGGATATGGTGAATGACCTAAATTCCATCTCTTAAACCCCTAGCCCCTAGGACAGAACAAATGGGTACTAGGCTCAGGTGGGGGTGGGGATAAATTAGTTCTGAGAAGTTGGTATATCTGGAGCTGTGGATCCGTCTGGGAGGTTGAGCATATCCTTGATGGCCAAACAATCCATGCTTTAAGAGTTCTTTTCAGTTCAGTCGCTCAGTCGTGTCCGACTCTTTGCAACCCTATTAACCGCAGCACGCCAGGCCTCCCTGTCCATCACCAACTCCCGGAGTTTACTCAAACCCATGTCCATTGAGTCAGTGATACCATCCAACCATCTCATCCTCTGTCGTCCCCTTCTGCCTTCAAGTGTCAAGAGTAGCTACTATGTTGAAAATAAAGAGCCAGTATGTCCGGAGCAGTAAGAATGCCTCTACTGTCCATTTGTATTTACTACCCAACCTATCCAGGGTAACTTTGAGGCTATCCATACTTTAATGATATTGATATCATTATCCTAACAACAAATATTTATTTAGTTGGAATCCAATGCTTTGTGGCAATTATTTTAGCCATAATTCACGTTACATTTATGGTCTTTTAAAATGTTAGAAACACATTAATATTTAAATGTTACCAGGTTGTTGTTGGTTTTTTTTTGTTTTTTTTTTTTTTTAATGTCCATCCAGGAAATGGTTGGTTTATTGTGTTGAACTCCGACACATCTGACTCTTTGCGACCCCATGACCTGTAGCTGCCAGCCTCCTCTGTCCATGAGATTCACCAGAGGAGAATACTGCAGTGGGTTGCCATGTCCTCCACCAGGGATCTTCCCGACCCAGGGACTAAACCCAAGTCTCCAGCATTGACAGGTGGATTCTTTACCACTGAGCTATTAGTTTATTAGACCTGGCTCTACACAGCACAAGCAGCTGCAACAGCCGGCACACTCAGGACAAGCGGCTGCGATGGCCAGTGCACTCAGGGCAAGTGGCAGCGACAGCCGGCACACTCAGCAAAAGGAGCTGCAACGGCCGGCGCACTCAGCGCAAGAGGCTGCGATGGCCAGCGCACTCAGCGAAACTGGCTGCGACGGCCGAGAGGAGCTACCCCACATCCAAGGTCAGAGGCTGCGGCCGAGAGTGCCAGGCTGTGATGGTACAGGAACTGCTGAGAGGAGCCACCTCGCATCTGAGGTTGGGGGCAGCGGCCGGGAGGAGCCACCCCACATCCGAGGTCAGGGGCAACGATCTGGAGGAGTCAACCTGTGTACGAGGCCAGGGGCGGTAGCCGGGAGGAGCAACCCACGTCCAAGGAGCAGTGGCTGTGCTGGTGCGGGAGGGCCTAGAGGAGTTATCCCACGTTGAAGGTCAGGAAG
>SJYA01001051.1:555139-709639 GCA_006410615.1 Neotragus moschatus | reverse complement strand
AGAATATACAGCCTTGATGTGCTCTTTTTCCTGTTTGGAACCAGTCTGTTGTTTCATGTCCAGTTCTAACTGTTGCTTCCTGGCCTGCATACAGATTTCTCAAGAGACAGGTCAGGTGGTCTGGTATTCCCATCTCTTTCAGAATTTTCCACAGTTTATTGTGATCCACACAGTCAAAGGCTTTGGCATAGTCAATAAAGCAGAAATAGATGGTTTGCCACCTAGGGACCTGATTTTAATAAAACAAGTTTTCTTGGTGAAGAGTTCTTCCTTCTTTGCAGCTGGGTTCTTCAGATGATTAACTTTGGGGCTAGGTCCTCAGCTTTCTCCAACTTCAAAAGAATGCATCTGTCTAAGCTACCAGAGAGTCCTTTTCTTTATCATTCATAATACTTTTCAACTGCCTGTCAATTAGACATTCAATCCCACTGTCATCTAAATGACCATTTCCCTTGTACCTCTTACTGGAGTTAGTATGTTATCTGAATTCTCCAAGTGGCCCAGAGTTCCACATCAGCTACTTCCTCTTCTTAAAAAATACATATTTATTTATTTAGCGGGGCTGGGCCTTACTGGTGGCATGTGGGATCTTTAGTTGCAGCATGTGGGATCTAGTTTTCTGACCAGGAATTGAACCCAGGCCCCCTGCATTGGGAAGGAGTTGTCTTCTTAGCCACTGAACCACCAGTGAAGATCCCAAGTACTTCTTTTTTAAAATTCTTATTTATTTTTATTTTTTGGCCATGCCAAAGAGACATACAGGGTTTTAGTTCTCCAGTCATGGATCAATCCCACACCCCCTAAAGTGGGAGGGCGGAGTAGTAACCACTGGACCACCAGGGAAGTTCCATATCAGTTACTTCTAATGAAGTGTTATTTATCCCTTAGTTCACATCTATGGCCTCCTAGGGAGTTCCCTATGACCAAACGACAAAGGGAAAACTCTGGTCTGATTCTCAGATGGGTCAGCTAACCAGTTTGATGTAAGCTGAGAATGGATGCCTGCTCCACGTCCACCCAGTCTAGGTACAGCTCTACAGGTCAGTGGTGAGAAAAGACCCTCCCAGTGAGCAGAGTTGGGGGCAGTTATCATTGGTCATTCATTTTGCTGAAATGGGACCTAGACAGACAGAGATTGGAAGACGGAAGGAAGGTAGACTGGGGTATTATATGCTGAAGGATTTGGGATAAGGTACAAGGCTTGCGGGTTGTTGTATGTCTCACATTAATGTCTGACAGACATAAAGCCTCTATGACAGAAGAGAATTTCAGCTGGGAAGTGGACAAGATGGCCTGCCAGTCAGCTTATTTCTCAGCCAGCACAGTGTTTGTGTAATGGGCTGATGGATAGATTGCCTATTAGGGCTGACAGGGAGCTATGCATGAACCCAACAATGTGGGTTCCCTCTCACTCTGGCTGTTAGCTATTGTGACCACACTGAACGGATAAACTGTCAATGGCAACAACCAGAGCCCTTGGTTTGAACACTCCGGCCCTCAATTTGAACAATTTGGAGGCACGTTGAAATTAGGCCCTTTCAACCTTGGAGGAGGCAGCGGTTTAATCTTACTAGTGCTGACATAATTTGGGATATGGATTTGCTTTCCCACATGCGGTACTCAGCCGACCTTACCATCTAGGCTCTTACAAAATACCAAATTCATCAGAATGAGATCATACAAATTTCCTTCTGTGAACAAGACAATGTTATGGCAAATCTACTTGTCTGATTATACAACTTATCACCACAAAGGGTCAAACTAATATGATGAGGGGACTACCTCTTAACTGTTAAGTGAAATGAAAGCTCAGAGCCTCAATACCATGCATGTTTTGTCTACTGTCCTTTGCAATGTGCCTTATCTGTTAAACTAGGGGCTGATATAACGTGCTGGGTCCCTCATATCTATAATATCAGTACCCAATATAAGGGTACCATTGACTTTCTTCCTATTACCCTTGCCAATCCATTTTGGAAACTGTGTTTCATGTGCTTACAATTTAGACTCTTTTATAAGGTTTGATTTTTATTGAGGAAATGTTTCTTCCGGGGAACACAGTAAAGGTCTCAGTGAACCAGAAGCTAAAATTAACACCTGATGACTTTGAGCTGCTCATGCTCATGAGCCAGAGGGGCTGATGCCGGCACGGTATCTGCAATGATCACGACAAAGAGTCGGGGTGCATGCTGTTTGACGGGGAAGGACGAGGGCATGTCTGGAACCAGGAAGAGTCCCTGGATCTAGGGGTTTCAGGGCCCAGAAGTAAACCTGAATGGGATGTGAGAGTTAGACTATAAAGAAAGCTGAGCACAGAAGAATGGATGCTTTTGAACTGTGGTGTTGGAGAAGACTCTTGAGAGTCCCTTGGACTGCAAGGAGATCCAACCACTCCATCCTAAAGGAGATCAGGCCTGAGTGTTCATTGGAAGGATTGATGCTGAAGCCGAAACTCCAGTCCTTTGGCCACCTGATACAAAGAGCTGACTCACTGGAAAAGACCCTGATGCTGGGAAAGAAGGAGGAGAAGGGGGCGACAGAGGATGAGATGGTTGGATGGCATCACTGAGTCAATGGACATGGGTTTGGGTGAACTCCGGGAGTTGGTGATGGACAGGGAGCCTTGGAGTGCTGCGGTTCATGGGCAAAGCGTGGCACACAACTGAGCGATTGAGCTGAACTGAACTGCATAATTGCAGCCATTTAGGTCCGTCACACATTGTCAGACACAGCTGAGGTGACTTAGCACAGAACACAAGTCTGCCACAGACAAGTCAGCCAAGTGCCAGACTCCTTGAAGGCTGGGTCACCCCTTTGGGCAAGAAACCCACATGAGCTGCATGAAGGAGCTCTAAGAAAGGAGATGATGAATACCAGTTATGACTTGGAACTGCTTATACATGAGAGAACTACAGCTGCTAAACATCCCCCATATAAACTCTCCTATAGCCAGCCAGAAGTTTGCAGAACTGCATGCCACGTGGGTGCTTTTCTAGCATATGTCTCACCTGTGGGAGCTAGCTGAGAATTCATGTGTGCAACTCAGAAGTTCAGGGAATTTACGACTCATAAAGGAACACTCAATGGGAGACGGGATCTGATGGGTAATTGCTTCTTCTTTACATTCCTTGAATCCTGAGATCCTTACCATAAATTTCCCCAGATAGTCCAAGTGGGATTACACACTCAGTATTCACAGAAGTCAATCTGAAAACATATCTTTTATATAGGCTTTTTTTCTCCTTTATTGTTACAGTTTCCCCACATCTTAGCCCATTCGATATGCTGCTGCTGCTAAGTCGCGTCAGTCGTGTCCAACTCTGTGTGACCCCATAGACGGAAGCCCACCAGGCTCCTCTGTCCCTGGGATTCTCCAGGCAAGAACACTGGAGTGGGCTGCCATTTCCTTCTCCAATGCATGGAAGTGCAAAGTGAAAGTGAAGTCGCTCAGTTGTGTCCGACCCCTAGCGACCCCACGGACTGTAGCCCATGAGGCTCCTCTGTCCATGGGATTTNCCTCTGTCCCTGGGATTCTCCATGCAAGAACACTGGAGTGGGCTGCCATTTCCTTCTCCAATGCATGGAAGTGCAAAGTGAAAGTGAAGTCGCTCAGTTGTGTCCGACCCCTAGCGACCCCACGGACTGTAGCCCATGAGGCTCCTCTGTCCATGGGATTTCCCAGACAAGAGCACTGGAGCGGGGTGCCATTGCCTTCTCTCATTCAATATGGTAGTGGGTGTTTTTCACTCAGTCCTGTCTGACCCTTCGTGACCCCATGGACTGTAGCCCACCAGGGTCCTCTGTCCATGAGATTCTCCAGGCAAGAATACTGGAGTGGGTGGCCATTCCCTTCTCCAGGAGCATCTTCCTGACCCAGGGATAGAACCTAAGTCTCCTGCATTGCAGGCAGATTCTTTATCATCTGAGCCACTAGGAAACCAAATATAATAGACTAGGTGGCTGTAATAGAATAGAAACCAGATATAATAAACAACAAGCCTTTGTTTCTCACAGTTCTGGAGACTGGGAAGACTAGGTTCAAATCACTAGCAGATTGGTGTTACGGTAATGGCCTGCCTCCTGGTTCAAAGACAGCTGTCTCCTTGCTGTGTCCTCATATGAAGCTGAGGTGGAGAGCTCCCCGGTGTCCCCTCTATCAGGGCACTAATTTCTTTCATGAGCAATCCACCCTCATGACCTAATTACCTCCCAGAGGTCCTCCAAATACTGTGACACTGGGGACTGAGTTTCAACATAGGAATTTTGGAGGGATACAAATACTGAATCTTTGGTACCCTGGTTCCACACTTCTGCTTCTTGGGAGCATTTGTCCATTTGACTATTTGCACTAAAATCCCTTTGACCTATGTTTTTAAAAGAACCTAGACTGAGACGGTAAAGCATCTGCCTACAATGCAGGTACCCTGGGTTCAATCCCTGGCTTGGGAAGGTCCCTTGGAGGAGGAAATGGCAACCCACTCCAGTACTATTGCCTGGAAAATCCCATGCATGGAAGAGCGTGGTAGGCTACAGTCCATGGGGTCACAAAGAGTCGGACACGACTAAGTGACTTCACTTTCTTTCTTTCTGTACTGTGAATATGACATATATATGCACATTTTTCTATGAATAGAGCACTTAATTTTATTTTCTCCACATGTCCATACATCTGTTTTACAAAGCATCGGAATAGATGAGATCTCTAANGGCTACAGTCCATGGGGTCACAAAGAGTCGGACACGACTAAGTGACTTCACTTTCTTTCTTTCTGTACTGTGAATACGACATATATATGCACATTTTTCTATGAATAGAGCACTTAATTTTATTTTCTCCACATGTCCATACATCTGTTTTACAAAGCATCGGAATAGATGAGATCTCTAAAGGTGGCTCAGATGGTAAAACGTCTGCCTGCAATGTGGGAGACCCGGGTTCGATCCCTGGGTTGGGAAGATCCCCTGGAGACAGAAATGGCAACCCACTCCAGCATTCTTGCCTGGAAAATCCCATGGATGGAGCCTGGTAGGCTACAGTCCTTGGGGTCGCAAAGAGTCAGACACGACTGAGCGACTTCACTAAACGTGTGGAGATTAAAGAAGACAAGAAAAGTCCTACTGAAACACATTTTAGATAAGGACATAAAAAAGGGAGCCCACGAAGAGAGAAGGTGTGCTCATTCCCTGAGAGGTAATACTAGCAAGGCTCACATTCCGCATCTTGGAAAATCTAGGCACACGGGAGTTTGAAATTCTGGAATCATCCCAAAATTAATCTTAAAATTCATGATAATTTGGAAACATGTACTGGAGTGAGAGGAATAAATCTCCTAAAAAAGTCATTACTTGGAAGTAAGTCAAGATGCTTTCTTTCACATGCCATTTCTTCAAGCTGGAAACAAAGTAAATATTGAAACAGAGACATTTGGAAGTTGAGGCTTTTGTGTGGTGGATAATTTCAAAAGGTCTGTGGCTACTTGGTCTTGGTAGTGCGAGCTTGTTTTAGGATGAATTTCAGCTTTAAACTTGTACTTCAACAATGATTCTGGGGAAACACGGTCAGGAGCTGGGGTGGAAACTGTGTAATTTCCATGAGCAGGGACTGTTGACTGTTGCAGTTTCTTAGGGTAATAGTTTCTCAAACTGGCTAGATTACAAACAAAAACAAACAGAATCCACAGCTAGATTCTGTTCTTTGGATCATCCGTGTTAATGGCAATAGCTTGTCTTGATTTGACCACCTGATTACAAATCACACTCAAAGTAGCCTGTGTCCTCTGCCTGGCCCCCACTATGTTCCTCTAACTCTCTGGGCACTCTAGGAATAGAATCCTGGCCACTAAAGGATATGATTATTTATTTTCACGTTTTTTTCTTTCATCTAAATTTTGATAACCAGGACGAAAGGTATTCCTCATGTTTCATGGAATGCCTAGTAGGGAGTATTACTTTATAAATGTTGAATAAATGTATCTATTTTATAAGATAAATTATTTTTAGATAATACTTGCATATTTTATATAATACTTGCAAAGACAGACATATTAACAGAGTTTATACACTCACATAAGAAAATATGCCATCAGTGTCTGTAGAATTAAATAGAATTACCCCATAAATTAAATGCCTATGTATTGATAAAAAAAGTAGGACTGAGAACCACGAATACAGATGATTATTCTAAGAACTCCACAAGAACACTAACAATTACAATGATGTCCACAGAAAAGCAGAAATTATACCTACTTTTTTTTTTGCTAAGCCTATGTTTGACCTTTGAGAGCTCAGCAAATAGAGTCTTACTAAAAGCCCATATTTAAAAAAAAGAAAAACCTTGACTTATTAGGAGTCTTCAGAAACATTTCTTCATATATGCACATGGTAAATATTACACATTGAATCACCTCCCCTATGACTGTTCTGTACCCCAGAGACAAATGATCTATTTGGATACAGCGACCTTCTGCCCAGTCGTGGAGATCAACGCGCTCGGAACCCGAAGCGGAGCAGCTCTGGTGGGAGTGCTCTTTCCTGGAAACATCTGCTGCCAGCAGAGTGTGTTTACATTTTGGCAGCCCCTGCAGATGGGTTCTTAGGCAGCCCATCTGTGCCCGGATGGAGGCTGGAGCGGCGGAAGCCGGGCAGGACAGACAGCAGAGAGACGCTTACTGCAACACAATGAGTGGTTCTAGAAAACGCAAATTAGCGCCTCATTACGGGCTTTTCCTCTTCCTGTGCTATTAATGTTTTAAAGCTAACATATTTGTGTGTTGTCGGGAATGAGTCATAAAGTTTAGGTTTGGGGCTGCTCTTAGGAATGTAGTCATGGTATGATTACTATTATAGAAAAGAGAAAAGCTGTTAGTAAAAGTTACTATAGAGTGTAGAGAATAAATATATGTTTAAAATATTTTCCTATTTGAAAATATTCTTCAAAACTACTTTACCCTATGGGAAAAGAAAAAACACTGAGTAAAGGAAGCATCAACCTTTCTAACCGAAGGTCTTATCTGTTCTCTCTGTACTGGTATTTATATTCAGAAGTGTTATCCAAAACGCTGTTCTGAAGAACATACTTTCATATTTAATAGGATTTTTATACAAACTATGTATGACTTTTAAACAACAGAAACTTCTTCCTTTACTGCAAGATTTTGCCGATCTTTTCCTATGTTAATATATTTTCTGAATCTGCAAGGAAGAGACACACAGAGAGGTCATCCACCGAGCACATTTTTGTAGTGCGAGTCTGGGACCAGTGTTTGCTTGTATTTACTTGAGAAATTCCACGTTGGGGACTGAGTCAGAAATCTGGAAGCAAAAATATTTTTAACAGAGAAATACTTATGTTAGCATTTCATAATTTGTTGACAGATTTCAGAAATTCAGAACCTACATGACTGAAATCTATCTTTTAGGAACAGACTGAACAATGCTGATATTCTTCTATCTGAGATCTTTTTATTTTTTGCTTTTATGGGCTTGTGCATGAAGCCAGTATATAGCGGAAATCATTAAACTGCTCCTTAATTTGGTGACTAGGTTACTTCCATTCTCAGGAAAAGAAGGAAACTAATAAAAAAGAAATCAATATGAAATGGATGAACCTAGTCATTCACAGCATTTCAACCTCAAGATAATTATGTAAATATTTAGTGCTAAATTGCTATACTCAGATTCAATCAAAATGTTTGTATAGAAATCCCTTAATTAGACTTTAAATGCAGTGCAATATATTTTGTGATACATAAAGTCCGATTCTAACATAAGAGTAATCCAGCTTCCATGAAACAATATAGGAAGCAAGAATTAGCAGCATTTATGGAGAGCCATCCAGGAGACAGTGCCCTGGAAGGCACGGCTCTGTCATTTGAGGTGCTCATTCCTTTTTCACTTATTAGACTGCTCCCAAGTCTAGATTATGACACTGCCTATGTGACCCTGCCTACAGTCCACGATGAGTCGGACATGACTGAGTGACCGACCTGAACTGATAGACTTACCTCAGCTTTTAGCCTATGCCCACTGAATAACGACTTACTTGCAAACTAAGTTTCCAAGGGAACTTCTTGCCAGTTATTGGCAAGTATTGCCATCAGGATTGGAAGTATTGCCATCAGGATTGGCATCAAAACCTGATGGTTAAGAAAGTGTACACTGAAGTCAGACAGACCACTTGAATTCAAATTATTGTTTTCTCATTTCTGGGCATTGTGACCTTTAGCGAATCACATAGTCTCACATCTATAAACATGGGATATTGCAGCTCACATCTCATGGGCTCATGTTGAGGTCTGATTATATCCCAAGAATAAACAGGGATTGCCCACTGTATGTGGATCTTTGAAAGAAAAAAATTACACAAACAAGATTGATATTCACCAAGCCTTGTTCATGGTTCACTGTTGGTCTCTACCAAATATTTTAAAATTACAGAAGGTAAAATGTGACCTCAAGAAACTAAAGTTAATAATTTCTAGAGAAAATAATGCAGTCTGAAAACAGACTAGTTAGTTCTAGAAAGCCATGAAAGCTTTAAAAATGCAGTTTTTAGGATCATCCTTTGGAAGATGAACTGCAAACAAGAGCAAGTGGGTGTAATAGCATTTGCAATCACAAGTCACAGGGCAGCCATAACGTGTAAGGAGCCGCTGGCTTCTTCAGCCATGAAGCTGGAGTGACTCACTGACAACAGTCGCTGGGAATACAAACTGGATATAAATGACTGTAGCTTATGTAACACTCTATTCCCTCAACTACAAACACAATGAACCACACACACAAAAAAACTGTTCAGGATTCCCAGATGTCCATGAGAGTTTTGATATTGTCCATATTGCTCTGTATACACTTTAAAGAAATGACTGGCTAAATTGCAAATAGCTGGGGCTGACAGGGAGGCAAAACAGGAACCCTAGGTAAAGCTTGTTAAAGCTGGTATCACCCACCTTATGTTGACGTGCAAAGTGGAACAGACCTCGTAGATATGAGAGATAAGAGAAAAATGAAAAAAAATGGGGTTTAATTTATTTTACAGTTTTACAAATGATAAAACAATAACACCTGATTGCTATACATAAACAAAAGGGAAACAGTGTTGAAGAGAATGAACTTGACAGAATAAACCTCATCTTTCAATTGCACAAATGATATAAGAAACACTCAGTAGCAATTATTCTGTGCAGCAATACTATCTCTGTAAACTCTTTTTTTTTTCCCCCTGCTATATACATTTGAAACTCTTGTGCTTTTGCCTACACAAAGAAACAGTAATTATTAAAAGGTGCTACTTAAATGGAGAGACAATGGTTCTGGAGCCACAATCTGAAAACTGCAATTCAAATACATTGCCAGCTTGAAGACTTTTTTTTTTTAATTTTTAATTTTTTTAAAGATTTGGATATACTAGACCCTCATTGTAACTCTAGGTATGAACAACATAGAATTCAGTTACAAAGTAGATCCCTTTAAAGCAGGTTAGCAACTGAAGTTTCAAAAGAACTTCTTTATTCTAAAGAGGTCTTATCTCCAGAGTGCTTCACAGCGCAAACCCTGAAGACATGAGCGTAACACAAATCTAGCGTGTGTATATTACAGACTCAGTGTGTGTACACACAGACACACATATATAACATTGTATATATGCATGACACATGTCTATTTGTACTATGTAGATATATCTATAGCACATATATAATAAAATATCTATTTCTAGGTGGGCTGTATTTGGATTTTCTTTCATCAAATAGGAACGATAACCCTTTCACTCAACTTGTCAAACATTGGTATATTGATCATGTCTGATGGGGAAACTCTCAAACTGGTAGAGGTCACAACTAACTACACATAACTCTTCCTACACCCCTTCCACAATTATGGATACTCCCAACAATAACCACATAAAACAACTCTTTTACGAACCAAACTCTACACAGTGTGTATCATGACTAATTGGCTCAATCAGAAATAAATTACTTTGTTCACCTTCTTCCTGCGTAGTAGCTTAACAACTAGTTGGTATGTACACTACCTACAGCATCATTTAAATAAATTGCTTCTGTAAGCATATATGTAGAAATTCCCATTAGTAACTGATATACACTTCATATGATATACAATACATAAACACATTTGAATGCCCAGCACCTTCTTTCAGATAGAAAAACTTTTAGTCATTTCATCAGTCCTGTGGGCTCAATCATCAGATCTGCCCAGACAAATCTGTTACTGATTTATTATTTTTTATTCCAGCAACTTAATATTAAGTATAGAACAGGCTGGGTCATAATGATGAAAATGTTTCCATGGCCTCTTCATGTCAACAGCACAGTAACAACCATGTTCTCGAAGGGACAGGAGTGTTTCACACTCAGCTGCCTGAGTATTGCCAGGTACAGGTTTAAATAATGAAAAGGAAATAAAATATTAAAGCTGCGAACATATTCTCAGAAGAAAAAAAAAAACAAACACAAATATTTAAAGTATGTACTTATAGTTTGATCTCATTGTGATCGCTTTTGCCCCCTGACTGGTTAGATCTGAATACTTTTTCTTATTCTTGCTGTCAGCCTTCAGTAATCTCCCTGCCCCAGCCCTGTTAGAAGGCCACAGTGGATGGTGAAGGGGGAGAGGAGATGGAAAGCGCTACAATAGGGAATGGATTGGTCTTGTACAGTTTGTTTTCTTTGAACACTAAACGCCTTTAATTGAATTCATTCTTGAGTATTGAAAGTTCCCTGAGATGAACAAAAGTAGTCTCAGTCGATACTGAAGCCCTTTTTAGATGCTGAGAATTTTCAGAACTGGGCAACGTATTTAGAGAACATAAAGCACAGGGTAACAAAGCACCGTGAAGCTAAAAAGGCACTACTCAATGCATTTATGAGATGAACAGCAACGCACGAACAGTGGATGTCTGGGATGCTTTTGCTGTGGCCTTAAAATTGTCTAAACACATTTGTTGAAAGCACAGTCAAAATGTCAAGGTACCTTGATGCCACTTTTTACCTTTAATGAGTTCTGAGATGTAGCTTATCTGTAAGAATTGACTTGTGATTTCAAAATGTTTATTGGATTTGAATTAAAACAGCTTGTCTGCAAGTCCAAATTAAGTAATCGCCTACTTTCGATTGGTTGGGTAAATCAGACTTTTCAAGTTTACATTCAAAATATGGACCTAATTCTTTAAAAACTTCCCAATAAGAGGTTCAGTGATAAAAGTACATCATATTCTATCCATTTTTAGCTATGTATCTCCTTTGTGGATTCTATTTTGTCCTGAGACACATAAATTCTCAGAAAATATAATCTTCTATATCCCAAGGTTCTATCATATTTCTAAAAAGAATACCACATATTATTAATATATTGAGAACTGTATTACTATGAATATCCTTTTTCTTGATAACATATATATATGTATACTCTTTATGCTATTTATTCTTTTTCAGGCCTTCTTCGCCAAGAAACAAAACATATATATTCCTCATGCTATTTCTTCTTTTTGCAGATTGCCTTCCCTAAGAAACAAGAAGTAGTCTATGTTGTTTCAGGCCAAGAGTAGAAGTGGGAACGTAGCACTTCTGCTTTCTAAAGAAACAATTTACCGTCAGAATTACCTACCAGCGTAGTAATTACTAGAAACTGGCCTGTTGGTCAATTCTGTTATATATTAAATTTTTCAAAAATCACTTTATTAATAATTTCATGTGCTTCTCTGGAAACACATTAATGTGATAATGTGAATAAATTTAACTATAGAAAAAATATTGGTCAATTTAATCTGAAGTTCAAAATACTGACATACAGTTTCATTGTTAAACCTCTTAATATTATCTCTGTGATGAAAACAGCACTCTATTAATCATATTATTTCTGCACTAAGAACTTTTAACCGTCATCTACAGAGTAAGTCAATGTTTCTATCTGAATTAACAAGCGGATATCAAAGAACTGGAAGTCACATTTCAGCCCTACCAGTCAAACATTTACTCTAACGGGCAAAATGCTTCCACAAAATCATTATGAAATGTAAAAGCTGTGGAATCTTCCTTCAAACAAAAATGAAGTTTGAGTTTGGAAAATTTAAAATACCTAGAGACAATTTTCACATTAGTAGCAGTAGCATCGTAATATACTAATATGTTATTTTCATGAAAGGAGACTGGTTTCTCGTGTAGACACATCAGTATAATCTTTGGTACCAAAAGTAATTTTTTTTTCCTGCTAATTTTACCATCTCAGATGACACAGAGTTTGTCTTTCCTTTAGAATGGCTCGAGATTACTGAGTGAAACAGTTTAGCTGGTACCTTCTACACCATTGGGAAAAAATTGGGAGGTTTACAGTTGTGCAAAATAAAACTTTCTTTACAAAGTTATTGTGTTATAACTGTTTAAAAAATATAAGAACTTTAAAAACGATCACTTAAAGGTCATTTATCTCATTCATATTTATCTCAGGAAGGATTTCAAAGCACCCCGATACCCAAACAAAAAGAGACTCCAGAAGGCAAACAGGAACAGAAACAAAACATAAAGTTCATCATGATCAGACTCAGAGTCCTGACTGAAGGCATTTACTTGAGTTGTTTAACCTTACGGATTTCACTGCTCAAACTGTTTCCATCTTGGTTTCTGCTGACAGGACAGTCCAGTTTCCCCAAGGGCTTAGTTGTGTTCCTGGGTTCCTCTTCTCATGTGCTTGGCGTTGCCGTGGCAACCCAACAGTGATGAACATTTTTGCTTTGTTAACTGATGACGAGTGCATTGTTGGATCTTGTAAACACTACTGATTATACATTCAAACTGTGTTCTGAGTGGAAGTGGCACTTACTAGGACCCTTGAAGTCAAAATACTTAATTTTTAGAGCACTTTGCAGGTATTTCATCAGCTGGTAGTAGATTTCTCATGGATGTCCTTTAATCACCTTTCAGGTAAGTGGTGGATGCTGCAACCCAGTCTTGTATTGGATCCTGTTTTTCAAATCTTAGGAAGCATCTTCGGAAAAGAAGTGCGTATTCAGTCTGCTTGTGTGTTTCAGGTATGCTTTATTGCTTTACGCACTTTCCCGTTGTCAATTTCAGAGCTCCTCTATTATGTAGCACATTTAATGTTTTGAATTCTAATGGCATTCTATGAGGGCTTGCATTGGAAAAGTACCTATATTTTAAGTCATCATAGTAATGATATTTGACAGCTTTCCCATTCAAATCCTTAGGGAATGGCCAGAATCCATACAGGTGAATCTCATCACAGAATCTCGTGGCAAGTGTATACATGAGTAGACCTGTGCTGGGTCTTTTGATGGGAACTTTGTTTGTCAGCCAGTAACTGGGAAGAAAAAACATACACACAAGAGAAGAATTTAGAGAAGCATTCAATATAACCTATAGCAAGCATACTATGTATAAACAAAATGTGAAAAGTAACTACATAAGGGACATTAAAAAGATTGCTGAGGAAATAATATATTTCTCATGTATTTAGAAAATTGAATGCATTTATTTTATCTTTCTTATCTTTTATTTTCTTGCTTACTTTGAGGTCACATGAATAGGCAAGGGACCTAGAATGTGAGTAAATATTACTGTGGAATCTTATATTAAAAAGAATTAGAAGAAAACATTTATAGAATTTGCAGAGTAGAATCTTCTCAGAAAGGGTTAAATATGACTGCAAAAGGCACAGTAATTGGGCAGTGATTAAGTAATTTTCTCAGAAAAAGAGGATTTGAAACTATGCCTACAGGTTTCTAAAATCTTTCATATTTCAATTAAAAATCCAAACATAAATGCTTTGCCTGTACTATACTGACTTATCCAACTCCAATTTCTAAGTCACATGTTACTAAAGCTAATTAGGAATACTGCCTCAACCCACAGAAGAACAAAAACAGCACAAGTAACAAATATTTGTAAATTGTTCACTGCTTATGCTATTTAAAATTTGATAGAAAAATATTTTTCAATGCCAGTTAAGTATTTTATACTATTCTTTTAAAAAGGCAATGAAACACTCCAAAATGTTTGATCCACCTTTGTGGGCAAGCTTTGTTCACCTGAAAAGCTGCACACTCACAAGTTAATCAGCACCTTAAGCAGGAAAAGGAGGTGCCCCAGCCTTCTCGCCACAGTCATGGTCTTATATGCGATCAGCTAAAGTTAAGGAAGAATGTGGATTTTCTTTGATATAAAAAGTTGTCTAGTTACACTGCCAGAGAACTCCTAATCCCAGGGACTATTAATTAGTGAGAACTTCCAGGAAGGACTATACCTGCATACAAAGCTCAGGAGCACCCAGCTGCCAATGGCACCCAGTGAAGGATGCCTCTCCCAAACAACAAGCAAGAAAAAACCACAAAACCAGCCATCAGCAGACGGGAGTCCCACAGACACCCCAGATCATACCTGTCCACTGCAGGGGAAAAAGGTAAACTCACCTCCTCCCACTAGACTGCAGGCACAAGTAACACCCAACACGAAGCCAACACAACCCACTAGACCAACCTTACCCACCAAGGGCAGAAATCAAAAGGAAGAAGGAATACAACCCTAGGGCCTGGGAAAAGGAGACTTCAAAAGGAGCAAGTTAGGGGGAAAAAAAAGACAAGACAGAAATATAGAGCAAATGAAAGAACAAGGTAGAAACTCACAAGATCAAAGCTGTCTAGTTACAAATGAATTTAATAAATTTTGTTTTTATTATCATTTTCTATTCAAGGAAATATATAACTGGCCATCCAAATATGAGGGTAAGATTGTTCGATTCTTGTCACTGCTGTGCTTAAATCCTTTCCTTAGATTTTACATAATATTGTTTCCTTTTTTTTCCTAAAAAGTAATTTATGAAGTTTTCCTGGCCAGATCAAATACATCTACACTAATGAATACAAAAACCCAAATTTTGTTTCATTTAATTTGGCTAAGGAAATATTGGACTTTCAAGCCTCACTACAAACATCCAAAACAGGGAAAATATACTTAGCCGTTATTATTCCTGCTTTTCTTTTTTTTCCCTTCTTTCCCCCCTTTCTTTGAACTAGTATTGACCTTTCACATTTTTCTTGTTGGGTAAAGGGCACGTGCTGAATATTATGAGCAACGTGAAATGCGTTATGAACTTTCTGTTAACGTAAGTGTTTTGAGAAAGCATATTCTCAGTAAAGGTTATTAAGAGATTTTTAGAGAAGAACATCTAAGAATTTTCTCAAAACCCAAAGGCATGAGCAAAACCAGTAGCATGTATACTATTAACATCATGAAGAAACCTCAGATGGATTTCGTGGAAGGAGCATAAACTACAGCCTGGAGGCTTTGAAGAAACTTTGATACAGCCTGCAGCTCTCTCGGCTCTGAGAAAGCAGGTGTTCTTAAGATGAAATGGTTATTACAGGAAAGTTTTGTGAGCATGATTTGTGTGTGGTTACACATGTCAGCTGAGGCAGTTGGTTAGTTTAAAAAGTGCAAAGTAAGTTTAGAAAAAAAAAGATCATTTCCATCAGGGAATGTCAATTACTGGAAATAGTTTGGGCATATATGGGCTTCCCTGGTGGCTCAGACTGTAAAGAATCTGCCTGCGATTCGGGAGATCCAGATTCAATCAGGAAGATCTCCTTGGAGAAAGGAATGTCAGTCCACTCCAATATTCTTGCCTGGAGAATTCCATGGACAGAGGAAGCTGGCAGGCTACAGTCCAAGGGGTCACAGAGTCAGACNAACCCACAGAAGAACAAAAACAGCACAAGTAACAAATATTTGTAAATTGTTCACTGCTTATGCTGTTTAAAATTTGATAGAAAAATATTTTTCAATGCCAGTTAAGTATTTTATACTATTCTTTTAAAAAGGCAATGAAACACTCCAAAATGTTTGATCCACCTTTGTGGGCAAGCTTTGTTCACCTGAAAAGCTGCACACTCACAAGTTAATCAGCACCTTAAGCAGGAAAAGGAGGTGCCCCAGCCTTCTCGCCACAGTCATGGTCTTATATGCGATCAGCTAAAGTTAAGGAAGAATGTGGATTTTCTTTGATATAAAAAGTTGTCTAGTTACACTGCCAGAGAACTCCTAATCCCAGGGACTATTAATTAGTGAGAACTTCCAGGAAGGACTATACCTGCATACAAAGCTCAGGAGCACCCAGCTGCCAATGGCACCCAGTGAAGGATGCCTCTCCCAAACAACAAGCAAGAAAAAACCACAAAACCAGCCATCAGCAGACGGGAGTCCCACAGACACCCCAGATCATACCTGTCCACTGCAGGGGAAAAAGGTAAACTCACCTCCTCCCACTAGACTGCAGGCACAAGTAACACCCAACACGAAGCCAACACAACCCACTAGACCAACCTTACCCACCAAGGGCAGAAATCAAAAGGAAGAAGGAATACAACCCTAGGGCCTGGGAAAAGGAGACTTCAAAAGGAGCAAGTTAGGGGGGAAAAAAAGACAAGACAGAAATATAGAGCAAATGAAAGAACAAGGTAGAAACTCACAAGATCAAAGCTGTCTAGTTACAAATGAATTTAATAAATTTTGTTTTTATTATCATTTTCTATTCAAGGAAATATATAACTGGCCATCCAAATATGAGGGTAAGATTGTTCGATTCTTGTCACTGCTGTGCTTAAATCCTTTCCTTAGATTTTACATAATATTGTTTCCTTTTTTTTCCTAAAAAGTAATTTATGAAGTTTTCCTGGCCAGATCAAATACATCTACACTAATGAATACAAAAACCCAAATTTTGTTTCATTTAATTTGGCTAAGGAAATATTGGACTTTCAAGCCTCACTACAAACATCCAAAACAGGGAAAATATACTTAGCCGTTATTATTCCTGCTTTTCTTTTTTTTCCCTTCTTTCCCCCCTTTCTTTGAACTAGTATTGACCTTTCACATTTTTCTTGTTGGGTAAAGGGCACGTGCTGAATATTATGAGCAACGTGAAATGCGTTATGAACTTTCTGTTAACGTAAGTGTTTTGAGAAAGCATATTCTCAGTAAAGGTTATTAAGAGATTTTTAGAGAAGAACATCTAAGAATTTTCTCAAAACCCAAAGGCATGAGCAAAACCAGTAGCATGTATACTATTAACATCATGAAGAAACCTCAGATGGATTTCGTGGAAGGAGCATAAACTACAGCCTGGAGGCTTTGAAGAAACTTTGATACAGCCTGCAGCTCTCTCGGCTCTGAGAAAGCAGGTGTTCTTAAGATGAAATGGTTATTACAGGAAAGTTTTGTGAGCATGATTTGTGTGTGGTTACACATGTCAGCTGAGGCAGTTGGTTAGTTTAAAAAGTGCAAAGTAAGTTTAGAAAAAAAAAGATCATTTCCATCAGGGAATGTCAATTACTGGAAATAGTTTGGGCATATATGGGCTTCCCTGGTGGCTCAGACTGTAAAGAATCTGCCTGCGATTCGGGAGATCCAGATTCAATCAGGAAGATCTCCTTGGAGAAAGGAATGTCAGTCCACTCCAATATTCTTGCCTGGAGAATTCCATGGACAGAGGAAGCTGGCAGGCTACAGTCCAAGGGGTCACAGAGTCAGACATGCCTGAGTGTCTGGCAATATATTGGTCATGCTGAGTTATCTTATTTCTAAAGTGGGAGAAAAATAGATAGGAGAAGAAAATGTAACACTATTGCATTTGTGTGGGACATCAAAGTCACATTATGTGTAATTACAAGATCATATTCTAAATAACCTTTGTGATGTTTGGTTTATAACAACTTGAATAATTTTTAAAAACTGAGATTTTTTGAGAAATAATGAAAATAAATGACATCTTATTGATTTCCAGAAAGAAATCACAGGAAAAAAGGCCTTATTAAATGGCATCAATCTGTAACAGATGAACTGAAACAAAGCATCTAAAGCAGGTCGAGAACTAAAGTCATAATTATCACTGTAACATTCTGTGAAATTAAAAAAAATAAATATATAAGGAGCCAAACCAAATACAATCAGTAAAAGAGTGTTTAATATAGCTCTAATGTTATGCTTGAAATTGTTTAAGTTAGTTAAGTCACTTGCTCAGTCGTGTCTGATTCTTTGTGACCCCATGGACTGTAGCCCACCAGGCTCCTCCATCCATGGGATTTTCCAGGCAAGAATACTGGAGTGGGTTGCCATTTCCTTCTCCAGGGGATCTTCCGGACCCAGGGATCGAACCCAGGTTTCCTGCATTGCAGGCAGACGCTTTAACCTCTGAGCCACCAGGGAAGCTAGGCCAACCTAAACTATCAAGATTCAGTATTTGTCCAGGAACACAGTACAATTTTAAAGAATCTGTGAGTATCTACTTATATACAAGCTGGCATTTAAAAATTACAAATTTCTTGTGAACAGTTCATCAAAATAGACTGTTAAGTTTTTAACTCTAATTAGGAAAAAAGATAGAAAGCAATTAACTGATAAAATAATGAGCTATTCATACTCTAATTCAGTACAAGTTGTTCTAATTTTTATTTCAAATTCTTATCTATTCTGGTTTAAAATTCAGCAATGTTTTCAATTCAGCAAATAATCTAGTTTCCACATATCTATTTCTTTGAAATGATTGCAGAAGAAAAATATTACCTATCATCCAAACACAAATTGATAATTACTGCTACAAGGTGCTGAATCCTTTTGTTTCCCTAGCTGTTTTGAATCAATATATATTACAATCATTCATAGACATATGTAGGATATTTTCTATCAGCTAGGCTCAGTCCCTTCCTTTCTACTTTAATATTCGAATACTCTGTCTTGTATGAAACAAGCTCACCTTGGATTTGCCGTGTAACTTTCTATAGATATAAAACTTTCCACAGTTATTTCTGCTTCCCAGCAAGGTATCTTATCTTCTCTTCCTCCAACGAATCAGTCCCATTTCTTATTTCAAACAAACACAACTTGAAATGCTTTTACTCACCACATTGGTGTGCTATAGAAGGCCAAATTTATTGTCAGAAGTTACGGGTGTGAATCTGTAATATAATGCTTATGAGTCCTTGGGAAAACTACTTTACTTCTTCAGACTTTGGTTAATAATATTTAACATATAACATTTTTATAGCTCAGATGGTAAGAACTGCAATGCAGCAGTTCTGGGTTTGATCCTTGAGCCAGGAAGGTCCCCTGGAGAAGGGAAGGTCTGCTGCTGCTGCTGCTAAGTTGCTTCAGCCGTGTTTGACTCTGTGCAACCCCAAAGAGCCCACCAGGCTCCCACATCCCTGGGATTCTCCAGGCAAGAACACTGGAGTGGGCTGCCATTCCTCCTCCAATGCATGAAAGGGAAAAGTGAAAGTGAAGTTGCTCAGTCATGTCTGACTCTTAGCGACCCCATGGACTGCAGCCTACCAGGCTCCTCCGACCACGGGATTTTCCAGGCAAAAGTACTGTAGTGGGTTGCCATTGCCTTCTCCTAAAGGGAAGGTCTACCCACTCCAGTACTCTAGCCTGGAGAATTCCACAGACAGAGGAGCCTGGGGGGCTACGGTCCATGGGGTTGCAGAGTCAGACAGGACTCAGTGACGAACACACATTGTTAGGGTAAAGTAAAAGAGGTAGTAAGGACATAAGAACATAGCATAAAGGCGGTGGCGGTCGTTAGTTACTAAGTCATGTCCTACTCTTGCGATCCTGTGGATTGTAGCCCGCCAGGCTCCTCTGTCTATGGGATTCTCCAGGCAAGAATACTCGAGTGGGTTGCGACGCTCTCCTCAAGGGGATCTTTCTGACCCAGGAATCGATATACAGTGAGTAACAGTAGTTGAACTTCCATGTAGCCCACAAAACCCATTCTCCAATCTCGCACCCACAGCCTACTCTCTCCCGGCAACATCTGAAACTATAAATGGGTTGGACGTGTCATTTCATCTCAGTGGTGTGTTTCCTTAGCTGAGAAACAAAACCATCTGACCATATGTTAAATTACTGTTTCAGATCTTCTCTCTCCATGAAACTGCATGCTCCCTGAAGCCACGTGAAACTCTTGTTCCAGCTCTAGCTTCCTCCTCCCCATTCTGTTCCCTTTACCTTCTTTAGTGTTTAATACATTCACAGCAAACGCATTTGATGACCAATTGATATTATAATGGGTAATCACAAGCTTAAAATATGGAGTTGAGAGGTCACTGAGGATCAGGTCTCAGACACATCTCTGCACCACTGAAAACATCAACTGTCTTTGAACTGTACCAGGCCCAAGCTCACCACCAGCTGTGATCTGAATAGCACCTGCCAGCTGCAGCGTCTAGCTCTCAAGGTCTCTCCCTGTGACTACACAACCATTTCGGATTCCAACCAAGCTTTACTTAATAAGCACCCTTACTTTTTGCCAGATCTGATTATAATGATTGATACACAACTCATGTAACTAGGGGCTTCCTTTGCAGCTCAGTTGGTAAAGAATCTGCCTGCAATGCAGGAAATCCAGGTTAAATCCCTGGGTCAGGAAGATCCCCTGGAGAAGGGAATGGCAACCCACTCCAGTATTCTTGCCTAGAGAATCCCATGGACAGAGGAGCCTGGTGGGCTACAGTCCATGGGGGTCACAAGAGTGGGACATGACTTAGTGACTAAACCATCACCACTCATGTAACTAACTGCAACCTTGAGATTTTTTTCCTTTATAAGCTTCCTTCATTGTATAGTTCTGTGGTACACAATTCAAGTGTTTCTTGAATATGTCTCCTGGGCAAATATATGTCTCCTAACAAACACCAAATAAACATCTTTTTATTTCAATTAGGTCTCTGTTTCTAAAATTCTGCCTAACATACTTAATAGATGCTTCTTGATTTTAAAGCCTGCAACAGGTTACATTTTATCTCATAATCAATTAGATAATAATCAGGAGCCAACATACATGATTGTTTGCAGAAACCTATGTTTTTGAAATAAAAGCAAAAAATGTTAAATTCAAAGTAGTATTTAACGTACTAATGATAGCTCAACACACTGGCAAACAAGGAATATTAATTTGTATTTATATTTAAACAAAGAAGCCAAAAAGTTTAGAAGTAATATATTTTTTCCTCTTAAAATATTATTCTTCCTGAAATTAACCAAGGAAATTTCTAGAAGAATTTGAATAGAGAGAATGAATTCCCCCTGTGCCAACAGTTTTATTTTAATATTATACTATAAGCAAAATATCCATTCAAGAGTCCTGAAATTATTTTCTCTGAGAGGGGAGGTGGAGCACACAGCCCAGTGTGCCTGTACATTCTGAGTTCCGATGAATCTCCTGTATTTCGCCACTCATACTTACCCTTCTGCAACTGAGCTTTGAGCTTGGCTCCAGAGGAAGATTCTGTTAAAGGTAAACAGCATGGCTTCTGGCTGTACAATGTTTGCAGAAATCTCAGGGATTATAAAAGAATTCGTTTTCATCGTCTTTGCAAAAGATGTTTGCATCTTACCAATTCTATACTCCACTCCCCTAAACTAATTCTTTTATAATATCTGAATATTGTATTCTGGAATTGTGTCTTCCACGCTTGCCATAATTTAAGTTCATTGTTAGGAGGAGTATGTGTGTTCAGATTATAAAGTTTAAGACTTCAAAGCAATCATCCCTGGGCATTCTGAAATGGAATATCACTGTTGTTTTATTTTCAGCTATTCAAACTGTCCTTTCATTGTATTCCCAGTCTGCAGCATACAGATGATTTGATTTCAAAAGTGCATAAAACTTATTTTTTTCATAAAACTCTTGTGGTAACCTTCATGATACCTTTTAGGATTGCTGAGATAGCTTGGCTTGTCACAAAACTAGGGTTGGTGATATTAAAAAAAAAAAAAACTTCACTGAGTTCTCACTATACTCATTGAGAATAATTTAGTCCACCATGAATTAATTCTATTATTCCAGACAAGCAAAAAGTGGTAGATCTTATACCTAATTCTTACGTGAGGAAACAAAAGGACAGAGTATCACATTTAATGTCATTCAGCAAGACAGGAGTAAACCCAGGAGTAACCGATTATTAAAAGGTAGTAACAGTAATAATAGTGTATTATTTATAATGTGCCAGAGACCATGTTAAGAGTTCCATATATGTAGCCTTCTTCCTTTAATCCTCACCACAAACCTGTACATGTATTTCACAGATGAGTAAACCAAGGCTTGGGGAGGTTAAATAACCAGATTAAGGTCGTGGAATTTGAGAATGACAAGCCCACATCTATCTGGCCATGATGATTTCAATTTCAGCTAAAAAAGAATAGGATTCCTTAGCTTCTACAAAGCCTTCATCTTGGAACAGCAAGTCCTCGGGACAATCTGCAACACAGAGTTCACATCAGGAAAAATAAACAACTGTATGGTGTTTTGGTGATTGACATCACTAGTATCAATAGTGATGTGTTTTATGGAGGGAACTTTCTTGGTTTTCTTTTTTTTTTTTCAAAGGTAAATAAGAGCTGACCAGTATAAAGTACCCACTTTTCCACATAAGCACTCTCAAAAGTGTTTGAAGTCAGAAGATGATTTCGTAGTTTCAATATGTAACTTATTTAACCACAATGAAAATGCCAAAGGCAGTGACACTGAATCAAAGGGTAGGGATTTTCATGCAGATTTGAATAAGGCTTCTTAAAGTATTTTGAAGCGTCATTAAAATGAAAGCAGGAATTTGCAACCTCAAGAGGTCAAATTTATCAGTAATTTTTTCTATGTGTCCTTTATATGCAGAGCTTTGTACTGAATAGGTGATAAAAAGAAGACAGAAAATTCTTTCTGCTGAGGCCCTTCATAGTATACATACAGAAATATTTTATCCACCTTCATAAGCCTAATTCATCAGGGGCACAGAGAGCGCAGAGCTTGAGAAAAGGAATAGGGTTACTATTTTAGGCTAATAATCTACATTGTATTCGGTACCTATCTGTTACTTGATGTATACTACAGAAACCAGTCTTTTCCCTGATTCTTTAACTCTGAATTCACTCTTCTTTTCATCTGACCAGATACACCATCAGGTTGAGTGTAGATATAGGGGTCAGAAACTCTAGATCCACTTACACTATATTGGCTTTGCCAAGAGTCTCATGTTTTATCACTGAATATACAACTCTTATCATTGTGATATTACTAATTTCACTTCATACATTTTCAAAGTACTCTCACAAGTTCCTCTTAAGATCCTGTGATATATGCTATAGGATATATTACTGTCTCTGTTTCACATAAGATGCAGTTAATAGCTCAAGAAGTAAAAATAACTCGTCCAATTCTACCCAATGAATGCTGGTGTTGTACACCGACCTGCTGGTAAATGTTTTAACGCAGACACTGGCTAGGGGACAGAGAGAGTTGCATTTTTGTAGCGCCTGTCAATTTCTGTGGTGTAAATATTCCCATCAGGGCTAACTGCAACTGACTAAGCTGACATCATACTGTAGGGTCCGTCTAGTCAAAGCTATGGTTTTTCTAATGGTCATGTATGGATGTGAAAGCTGGACAATAAAGAAAGNAGTGACACTGAATCAAAGGGTAGGGATTTTCATGCAGATTTGAATAAGGCTTCTTAAAGTATTTTGAAGCGTCATTAAAATGAAAGCAGGAATTTGCAACCTCAAGAGGTCAAATTTATCAGTAATTTTTTCTATGTGTCCTTTATATGCAGAGCTTTGTACTGAATAGGTGATAAAAAGAAGACAGAAAATTCTTTCTGCTGAGGCCCTTCATAGTATACATACAGAAATATTTTATCCACCTTCATAAGCCTAATTCATCAGGGGCACAGAGAGCGCAGAGCTTGAGAAAAGGAATAGGGTTACTATTTTAGGCTAATAATCTACATTGTATTCGGTACCTATCTGTTACTTGATGTATACTACAGAAACCAGTCTTTTCCCTGATTCTTTAACTCTGAATTCACTCTTCTTTTCATCTGACCAGATACACCATCAGGTTGAGTGTAGATATAGGGGTCAGAAACTCTAGATCCACTTACACTATATTGGCTTTGCCAAGAGTCTCATGTTTTATCACTGAATATACAACTCTTATCATTGTGATATTACTAATTTCACTTCATACATTTTCAAAGTACTCTCACAAGTTCCTCTTAAGATCCTGTGATATATGCTATAGGATATATTACTGTCTCTGTTTCACATAAGATGCAGTTAATAGCTCAAGAAGTAAAAATAACTCGTCCAATTCTACCCAATGAATGCTGGTGTTGTACACCGACCTGCTGGTAAATGTTTTAACGCAGACACTGGCTAGGGGACAGAGAGAGTTGCATTTTTGTAGCGCCTGTCAATTTCTGTGGTGTAAATATTCCCATCAGGGCTAACTGCAACTGACTAAGCTGACATCATACTGTAGGGTCCGTCTAGTCAAAGCTATGGTTTTTCTAATGGTCATGTATGGATGTGAAAGCTGGACAATAAAGAAAGCTGAGCGCCAAAGAATTGATGCTTTTGAACTGTGGCGTTGGAGAAGACTCTTGAGAGTCTCTTGGACTGCAAGGAGATTCAACCAGTCCATCTTAAAGGAAATCAGTCCTGAATATTCATTAGAAGGACTGATGCTGAAGCTGAAGCTCCAATACTTTGACCATCTGATGCGAAGAACTGACTCTTTGTAAAAGACCCTGATGTTGGGAAAGACTGAAGGCGGGAGGAGAAGGGGACGACGGAGGATGAGATGGTTGGGTTGCATCACCGACTCAATGGACAACAGTTTGGGTAAATTCCAAGAGTTGTGATGGACAGGGAGGCTGCTGCAGTCTGTGGGGTCACAAAGAGTCAGACACGACTGAGTGGCTGAACTGAACTGAGGCTGACGTCAGTGAGCACGAGCCGGAGGAGGGATGGCCGAATCGGCTCAAGGTAGCACAAGCCAGCTCCACTGCACTCCCGGCGGCAGAAGAGATGGAAAAGAGTCCTCTTGACCTACGGTCTCATTCCGTTTGCACAATAAAATTCAACACTAAAGAACCTTCCCTTAGAAAGATTCCCAGGTAGGGATTAAAGAGAGAAGATGGAGGTATAATGTGTATCTCTGTAAAGATAACTTCACTATATCCTAAGAGGGAAGCTTAACTTTATTATATAAAGCACAGTGCTTGCTTTCTACTTTTATCGTATTATGTTTAACTCCGTGCTGGATACACACTGAGTACTTAGTCAGTGCTTACTTAACCTATTATTTCTGGCCCCTTACAGATCTGTGGTGTTAATGAGATGGAGCAATATGCATGCCTTGGCCGGCTCCAAGTGACAACGGTCAACAGTGGGGAAAGTGCAGCAAATGTTGGCGTCTCGGCTTTGTTTTGGCTTCAGCAAACTATGTGGTCTTGGGCAAACTAAACTTCTTCAGCCTTGGCTTACTTACCAGTAAAATGAGATTCTACATATGGCTTCTCCTACACTTAAAGCTCTCATTTATAAAAGGTCACAAATAATACCTGAATTCTGCCTGAGGAACGTGAATGTTTATCCACTAGTTCCAGCAAGCCAATCTTTATGTCTTGCTATTAACTATAAATTATTCCGATTTTGATAACACGTCATGTGACAGACATGGGGCCTCCTCCTTCAACAACATTACACAGCTCTTTTATAAAAGTCATCCTTGCTGAAAAAACAATTCTAGTTTCCTGTAATAGTTGTAATGGGAGAGCAAACGCTTTTATTTACTCTCCAAATCACAGTAAAATGATACTTGTAATCTAAAAATTATAGAAGCATCCATCACAATTTTAAGCATTAATGCTTAAAATCTTGAACTGGCACATGGAGCCTATGGTAAAAAAATAAAAATAATAATAATAACGTGGACATAATGCTACAGGCTTTAATGAGTTTCTGTTATAACCCAACTGAATCCTGAAAGACAACTGAATGTATGATCTAAACTGCCAGAATGAGGAAGTGGTGATGCCCAAAAGGTGAAATATTGGCAAGTAGAAGGGGGGACAGACTTTTGAAGTTTGAGGAAGAAATTAAACAAGGTTAACGCTAAAGTGCTTTGTGAATGGTCCTTTTCATGAGGGATCAGGTGACTTTTTGAAAATGAAAAGTTACAGAAGCTTTACATTTCTCCTCCTAAAATTAAAAGGAAGCAGTGAAGGCCTTTATCATAAGACAGGGAGTCTTACAAGAAAAGAAAGAGGAATTAAGAGTGAGTAGGTAATCCTAATACTTATCAAAAATGGCTTAGATACTGGCAGGTGAAAACGATAGCAGTGATTTATTCATGAGATTTTCCCCTTTACATAAACATTTGTTCTAAGGAGGCACTTAGAGATTATACTTCCACATTCCCCAGCCAACATAAGCACAGTTTCTCAATAGAAGTCCATTTTACTTTAGTAACAAAATGTAAACAACTCTTCTAATGGCCTGATGATCTTATTTTAGCTTCATTCAGACTACTTACAAATGGATATGCCCAGTTTACATCAATAAGTCAGGTTACAGTAACCTTCCAGATAGGTGTGGCTCTCAAATCTATTCTAAGAGGAGTAAGGAGCAGCAAATGCAATCTATAATCCATTCAATAATAATGTGATCTATAATCCACTAAATAATGGAAAACGCTTACTACCAAAGTGCACGGACTAAACATCAGCCAAAGGTCAGTGTTCTTCTCAAAACCCAGGGAGAATCAGGATCAAGACAGTCATACGCAAGCTCAAAGTACTTCTTTCAGCTTTCCCAGCAAGTATAAAAACCGTAACATTTGGGGAGGGCAGCCAAACAGAGATCAGCATTCTCTCTTTTTATTCCTGTCATAAAGTGTTTGACGCTGAAGAGACGGACCATTTAGAAAACAACCTTGTCCTTGGCATGGCATTATCACGCAATCAAGACCTTTCTGTGAGCATATAAATTGAGAAAGGAGTTTCTGGCTGAGAGAAGAGTCCCATGAAGGACTATTGCTGAGAAATTCCAGCAAAGCAGGGTTTATGACCTGTGGTGGTGGTAGTGGTTTAGTCGCTAAGTCGTGTCGATGTCCGGCTCTTGCGACCCCCATGGGCTGTAGCCTGCAAGGCTCCTCTCTCCATGGGATGTTTCAGGCAGGAATACTGGAGTGGATAGCCATTCCCTTCTCCAGGGGAATCTTTCCAACCCAGGGATCTAACCCAAGTTCGATTCTTTACTTGGAAGATTCTTTACTACTGAGGTGGATGTTTTTACTATTGAGTCACCCAGGGAGGCCCAATATGCTAAAGCTACCTGTCACTAGAAATACTATTGCTGTAACTCTGTTCCACAAGTATAATTAGGGGATAATTTAAAATTTTTATCTTTAAAAGTTTGAAGGCAATAGGGTGGAAAATAATATTTTTCATTATGTCAAATATTAATAAATATTTAGGGATTTTACTCCCTCCAGATGTCAACGTGCAGTTGATGAAAGTCCAGTCTAATGGAATCAATGCTAATTTTCCTATCTTTTCTTGTTTAGTCTCACTTAATGCTGACTCCTTCAACATATTTATAGGCAGAATCACTAAACTTGTGAATCACATTTATTGAACAGTTGCTGAATAGAGGACCATTAGTAGATATCAAAAAGATAATGTTCTTCTGAGGAAATAAAATAATCAGAAACTCATCTGTAAACACAATTACATTATGTAAATATTATTCTTTGCAATGGAAAAGTACAAAAGTGAAAAGGCACTACAAAAGCAGGCTACTGTGCAACAAATTACACCTTGTCTAGGATTTCCCCCTTTTATAATGCTTGTCGTAAGATTCAAAGTACAATGCTAAAAAAACGAAGCTGGACCCCTCCATCATATGACATGCAGGAAATAACTCAAAATGGGTCATAGACCCAAATTTCTAAAACTCTTAGAAGAAAGACAGAAGGAAAATGCCACGACCTTAGGAAAATCCCTCTTAGGTACAATACAAAATGCTCAAGCAACAAAAGATAAAACCGATTAAACTTCATCAAAATTAAATATTTTTATGCCTCAAATGAGGACTTGAAAGTTAGAAAAAACCCCACAGAATAGAAGAAAATATTTGCAAATCATATAACTGCTGAGAGGCTTGAATCTAAAGCACATAAATAACTTCTACAACTCAATCATAAAAAGACAAAAAAACTCGGTTTTAAAAGTCTGTAAAGGGATAGCCGTTTTTCCAAAGAAGACACACAAATGGTCAACCTTCGCATGAAAAGGCAATATATATCACCATCCATTAGGGAAATGTGAGAGAATTTTGCAGCTACTAGATGGTTATAACAAAAAGACAAAGATGATAATTATTGGTGAAGATGTGAACAACTGGAACCATCATAAATTGCTAGTGGCTGTGTCTGAGAGGAAGATGGGACAGCCTCTTCGGAAACTGTCTGCAAGTTCCTCAAAAGGTTAACATGGAGTCATCTTATCATGCAGCAATTACCTTTCTCTCAACTAGGCATCTACTTTTTCGCCTTTTGTAGCCATCTTTGCTGAGGCCAGTTTTAGCAAACATCCTGCAAAGGTAGTTTAGTGAGAATCTCTCTACCACTGCTCTTTCACCGCCACTGACATCTGATCAAATTTCTCATACCCCAACTTCGATGTCCAATTTCTTGGCCTAACTTTAGAAGAGTCTCATTAAGCCTATTAAGTAAGAATTACGTCCCTGAACCCCCTGTCTTCTCTTAGAATTTTTCAACCCACACTCTGCACAAATGGCCATAAATTTCTACCTTTTTTTTTTTTTTTTGCTGTATTCAGAACTAAGCTCAGTTTGATTCTGGTCTCTTTTCCCTTATGGCAATAGTTTCTGAATAAAATCTGTTATCATTCTGGCCAGAGTCTATCTGGCTCAGTTTCTCTTTCATAATTATCAGGAGAACAGAAAACATTTGATCATATAAAAACTTGCAGACAGATATTTATAGTAGTATTATTCATTATAGCCAAAAAGTGAAAACAACCCACATTTTCATAACTGATTAACAGATAAGTAAAATGTGGATCTATCTATACAATGGAATATTATAAGACAAACAACATGAAATACTAAAACTTGCTACATGGATGTGGATGAGTGATTGCCAAGAGCTGTAGTTGGGGGTTTTAGTGGGGAATAAGTATTGACTGTTTTGGAGTGAAGAAAATGTCCCCAAATTGATTGTGATAATAGTTGCCCCAATCTGTCATTATAGTGATTTAATTATATAATTTAAGGACTGAATTATCTTGTATGTAAATTATGCAGCAATACAGCTGTTATATTAAAAAAAATGTAACAATGAACATCTATTCCCTTTATTGGGAAGGAGATAAGGTCCTAAGTCAAAAATTATTTTCCTTTAATGTTATTAATATAAATTCATAACTCAAAAAATTAAAGGGTAGAGAACTATAAGCCTACAGGACCTAAATAAGAAATAATTTAAAATTACAATATCTCTCCTCTATTTGGGCTTCCCAGGTGGTATTAGTAGTAAAAACAAGCAGACAAACAAAAAACCCTCCTGTCGATGCAGGAGACACAGGAGATGCTGGTTTGATCCCTGGGTCGGGAAGATCCCTTGGAGGAGAAAAGAGCAACCTATTCAAATACTTTTGCCTCAAATACTTTTGCCTGGAGAATCCCATGAATAGAGGCGCCTGGCAGGCTATAATCCATGGGGTTGCCAAGAGCCATCCATGACCGAGCACATAAGCACATCATCTATCTCAAAACAAGGAATGGAAAAACCAGTTCAGAAGCAACTATGAAACTGATCTTATTGTGTTGTACAGCCATGCGGCTTTGGTACTACAGAAAATCCTAGGACTTAAAATAGAGTCGGCCATCAGAGTGTGCTCTGCTCAAATTGCAATCTGCTTTATGAGATTCAGCTGCTCCTTGTCATGTCTGTTTCTGTTTCCTGTTCTATAAATTTGAACTAGAACATCTTACCTTCTGGGAATATTGGAGAAATTGAATATATACGAATAAGTGTCCACTGTGAATTCATACACAAATAAGTTTTAGGTTATTGCATTTGTGCTCAGTTGTGTCCAACTCTTTGCAACACTATGGACTGTAGCCCACCAGGCTCCTATCTCCATGGGATTTTTCATGCAAGAGTGTTAGAGTGGGTTGCCATTTCCTCCTCCAGGGGATCTTCCCCACCCAGGGATCAAACTTACATCTCCTGCATTGACTGAAAGTTTCTTTATCTTGGATCTACTCGGGAAGTCTTATTCTATTGATGTGACTGTATTAGGTAAGATCAGTAACATTACCTGTGCACACATCTAAGTAACACTCAATTTGAGTTTAGTTTACTCTGTTTAATGAACTTGTTGACTTATTGCCTGCATTATACAACTAGGGCTCAAAAAGCATCTAGCAAAACAAAATAAAACAAACAAACAAAAAACCCAATAGTCACTTTCTTTAAACTTGATAAATTTTAAGAGGCAGGAAGAGTAATCATTAGTTTTCCATCCAGAATATGAGCTATGCAATTCAACTGAATATAGCAATCATGAAATTCACATAAATTTAGAGGCACTGCCTAAGACAAACATTTATTTCCCAAGATTTGTTTTCTTTTAGCCATATCGATATAATAGAAATTCAGAAATGAGAGTCACAAAACTTTCTTTTCACACTTTAAACAAGAATATAAGTTGATGGAGATAATTACCTCAGACTTCATAACAATAAACTTATCAAGAGGGTGCAACATAACTCTCTTTAAAATGAAAATGTAATTGAAATGCCTTTTTGTTGTTGTTGTTGTTGTTCAAGAGGAATATTTCCATAATAAAGAATCTCAAATCACTTCTCTGATGATTGATTCTACTTGGGGGGAAAAATTGTCTCAAGATAAGCAATTTGTGGGAGTTGGCTTACCAAGCATGTATACAGTATTCCTGACCATCTGCTTCCTTTGTGTTAACACATTCATGTAATACTGTTTCGTAGGCTGACCTAAGTTGCACTTATAAACTTCATTAATTCATGAAACACACGAAGAGCACAGAAAGCAAGAGGTGACTCTGGGGAATATACAGGTTCAGAAAGGGAGCAGGCACTTCTGGAGAATAAATTACATTTACATTCTGGAATAAGAGTGATCAGGCTGAAAATATTAAGAAATCTCACCCTGAATCTCTATGGTTTTGCTTAACAAACAAAACATCCCTGAAATGTCTCAGTTGCTACGTCACTATTCATCCTTTCAAATATGGGAGATAAATGAAACACAATCCCAGAAAGGCTGCAACTCATTAAACTTCGGTTGGAGACTCGGTTGTAAGAGCTAGCCAGAGGGTCCTTCATTTTGTACAGGCATGAGCACAAGCCTTTTCATCTTTGGTCTAACAACGGTATATGAAAGCAAACTCAGGAACTCAGGGACTGAGCAATACATCTGAAGAACACTAAATTATAGGCTCCGAGAGAACAAAAGGAGCCAATGTAGGGCATTCTGTAGAGTCTCTCAATTAAGTAAGAAAATATATCTAGTGAGTTCTTAAAAATGTCTGCCTACCTGAGAGACTCAGTAAATAAGATTTTTAACCAGCTTCATTAGAACCAGTGATAGTTCACTAAAGAAGGGGAAACAGGTACATTTTTGGAGTGAAGTGAAAATAGGAGATTAATAAACACCATAGTTGTTTTGACTGATGGTTTAAGTCATACCATTTATTTTGAAATTGCAAATATAATGAAAGGGTATGAGATTTTGTGGGTTTTAAAAGGGGACAAAGTTTAAAAATGCTTTGAGGATTGTCTACACATTCAACCTAAAATATTTTACTATATTAACATTAAGCTTCCTAAATGATTTTGAAATGTAGTAATAAGCACAGACAGAAAATATGTATGGATAACTGCCTTTGATAATTGGAGCTCCCAAGTTCTTAAGCATTTAAGTATTCTTAATTCTCTAATCTAGACCACTTTCTAATTAATTTAGTCTCAAAAACCTTAAAGAAATTTAAAAACATTCATTATAATTTTTCTTCTATGGCAAGAACTATCAGGTCAGAGACAAGCTCTTGAAGTACAGGACAGTGAATGAATTTAGACATTAAAAGGGCTTTTTAGGTCCAGCAACTGACTATAGTAAGGAAAAGACATTATATTGTTTGAAAATTGATGATCAATGTATAGATACATATGTATTTTATAGCTATAGAATTAAGATGTATCTTAATGGGTAGATTTTTAAAATTTTTTCTTTTTTACAAAAGTATATTCAATTTATAGTTTGTGAATAGCTTCTCCTGAAACTGGATTGCCAGTAAGTCTCAATTTAAGTTGACTATATGAAAGTCAAAATATAATTTTAATTTGTATAGTTTACTTAAAATATAATTTGGCACAATAAATCAAATCCTTGCCAGAAGGATAGTTCATTTCCTTTTCTCTTAACATTTCATCAGCACTTTCTGCATTTCTAGAACTCTAGTTCTTTGAAGAGTATTTTAACCAAAGAGAAAAACAGGCAATTTTTACACTAGCTAAAAACCGTCTTTTTTTTTTTTTAATTTTAATTGGAGGTTAATTACTTTACAATATTGTATTGGTTTTGCCATACATCAACAAGTATCTGCCACAGGTATACATGTGTTCCCCATCCTGAACCCCCCTCCCTCCTCCCTTCCCATACCATCCCTCTGGGTAGTCCCAGTGCAACAGCCCCAAGCATCCAGTAGATGTAATAGAAGTGTGGTTAGTTTGGAATGACCTAAAACTATTTTTTACATGTGGTTCTACAGACGAAAGAAACTGGAACTGTGACGCAATGCTAAGTGGTAATCTTCCAGATTTCAGTCACATACTCTGGCCAGTTTCCCTGTTGACTGTCTCTTGTCCATATTTAGGAGCTGACTGCAAATTCTAACGTGGGAAAACACTATTCCTTTTAAAAAATGAAGTTCTACTCTAAGTTTTAATTTCCAGTTGACTTATCAAAACTAAGCTGGTTCAGAAAGGGGAAAAATTATAAATTTCTTACATCTCTTCAACCTAAAATATTATTCATAATCTGCCAGTGATGACGGCTGGCTAAGCCATCTGGGGAATATGATGGGTACTTGGGGGAAAAAAAATCTGTCACAGCACAACGAAGAAATGACATGTGTGAAGATATTAAGGTTACTTCATAGTTGAGTGATGGCGTTCAGGTATTTTGGAATAGACAAGTTCTGAACTTATATACACACAAACCACAAAATTTTTATCTATTCGACAATTTTACACAGTAAGCAGGGACATATTTGTTAAATAAAATGAGCTGTTGAAAGCAAGAAATAAATGAGTGAAACAAGTTAATATAGGTTATGACCAACCTAGATAGCATATTCAAAAGCAGAGACGTTACATTGCCGACTAAGGTCTGTCTAGTCAAGGCTATGGTTTTTCCAGTGGTCATGTATGGATGTGAGAGTTGGACTGTGAAGAAGGCTGAGCACTGAAGAATTAATGCTTTTGAACTGTGGTATTGGAGAAGACTCTTGAGAGTCCCTTGGACTGCAAGGAGATCCAGCCAGTCCATTCTGAAGGAGACCAACCTTGGGATTTCTTTGGAAGGAATGATGCTAAAGCTGAAGCTCCAGTACTTTGGCCACCTCATGCGAAGAGTTGACTCATTGGAAAAGACTTTGATGCTGGGAGAGATGGGGGGCAAGAGGAGAAGGGGACGACCGAGGATGAGATGGCTGGATGGCATCACTCACTTGATAGATGCAAGTCTGAGTGAACTCCGGGAGATGGTGGTGGACAGGGAGGCCTGGCGTGCTGCAATTCATGGGGTTGCAAAGAGTCGGACACAACTGAGTGACTGAACTGAACTGAACTGAACTGATGATTGGGAAATAGGACATTTTACTATAATTAATAATGTGAATCTCCCTACAAGTATGCTATTAAGTATGGCCATTATATATATAAATATAAATATATATATATATATATATATATATATATATGGGAGGCTGGGAGGAGCAACCCAAGGAGCAGTGGCTGTGCAAGCCCAGGAGGGCCTAGAGGAGCTATCCCATGTTGAGGGTCAGGAACGGTGGCAGTAAGGAGATACTCCTCGTCCAAGGTAAGGAACAGCAGCTATGGTTTAAAGGAGAAGCCGTGAAGAGATATCCCACGCCCAAGGTAAGAGAAACCCAAGTAAGATGGTAGGTGTTGCAANCCATGGGGTCGTTAAGAGTCGGCACGACTGAGAGACTTCACTTTCACTTTTCACTTTCACGCATTGGAGAAGGAAATGGCAACCCACCCCAGTGTTCTTGCCTGGAGAATCCCAGGGACGGGGGAGCCTGGTGGGCTGCCGTCTATGGGGTCGCACAGAGTCGGACATGTCTGAACCGAGTTTGCAGCAGCAGCAAATGGTGCCTATTACACTTCCAGTACAGTTAGATTATTACCTAGGAATGCACATGCCAATAAACATATGTACACGAATATGAGTCGTATGCATCACTAGTTTGCTATGCAAAGACGTATACATACAATACCTCACATGTGTGCATGGTAAATCACTTCAGTCGTGTCTGATTCTTTGCTATCCTATGGACCATAGCCCGCCAGGCTCCTCGGTCCACGGGGTTTTTCAGCCACGAATACTGCAGTGGGTTGCCGTGCCCTCCTCCAGCGGATCTTCCTGACCCAGGGATCGAACGCGCATCTCTTATGTCTCCTGCCCTGCCAGACAGTGCCACCTAGGAAGCCCACAGATATCTCACAGGTACATTAAATATCAGAATAGGTAGGTGACAATATTGCCTTAAAATAAAAAATAGTTTGAGCAGCAAGAGTTTTGAACTCCACTATTAGTTGCCTCGAATATTTCTCTCATTTCCTTTTCGCTATTAGGATGAAGTCTGTTAGTTGACAATGTAGATCTGCACAATTCCTGATAAAACTCTGGCTTTTTTGTTATGAGACTCATTTCAGCCAGTTTTATCAGGAAAATGACCCTATTTCCCACTTTTTAGAAGCTTTAAAAATGAAATTAAAAGAAAAGAAATTTGCTCTAAAATTGATTTACTGTCATCTATTTGGACACACTTGAGGGACCATGTATGTTAATTCTCCATTAATGAAATGCTTATATAATCACTCATCTTACTCACTGAACTTCTCTTGACGTTAATGGCACAAGTGAGAAGTTTTCAAACCCTATTATAAGTTTTGGTTTTAGTGCTATAAGTTGGTAAAAACGTTGACTAGAATAAGTTCTGTATCAAGGAATAAATATGAAATAATTCTTTAAAATCTGGGTTATGGAATCATCTGTTCTGCAAACATTTCTTTAAAACACTTTGGGGGAATCTAGCAATTTTGTCTTCATTGAAGAAAGAGAAGGACACCAACATGTACTGTAAATCCGTCTGGTTTCCAAACATTGCCTAACCCTCTCAAATACACATGGAGAGAAATACTGAACAAGTCTGCCTCCGGAAAACGCTCAGCAATCAAAGATGATAAGAGGTGCTGAGGTCACTTCCAGCCATCTGCCTATTTAGTGCAGACCATCCTGTTAGGAAAAAAAAAAAATCACATTCAAATGTGACGGAGCCCTGCATTCGTATTCATTCCACCATGGAAACGGTTCGAAGGCTTTTCCCTGGAGACTTATGCATCTCCGTGACAGCTGCATTGCCGCAATATGCTGAAGTGGCTCATCTTGACAGGTCATATCCTGGATTTCACATTCTGAATGGCAGCTGGGATACCAGAGAGTTTTCTCGCAGTGGGTCAGCCCCGGCTTTAACCAAGGCCTCCCCAGCTTCTGCGACAAAGTTGTACGTGTGGCTACAGGCCACTCTGAGAAGTTCAAGATGTCCCTTTTCCACTCCCTAAACAGCAGGGACATTCACGGCAGCAATTCCCGCGGCTCTGTGAGAGCCTGCTAAGCGTCTTCTTAGCAGTGGGAAGCACTGGGCCGTCCTTCTTAGCAGTGGGACATGGATTTCCTGTGTCCCACTGTAGCGCTTTTTCTGATGGCACACACACTGTTGGGAGACACTGGTTAAGTGATTCAAGTTTCAAACTGAAGTCTGTGCCTCACATCCATTTATCTCCGTTTATACAGAGGTACGAAATGAAATTTTAAAAAAATGTCATCTTAATTTAGTTCTGAGACACCTTGCCAAGCAGAGCAAATCTGTGATTGTAATAACAAAACATGAGTCCCCCCCATTCACGGGAAAGAACTACGTGAGTCATTGCTTCCTTTACTGCTTGAGTTTCTTACCAAATGGGGACTGCATAAACTAACCATGAGGCAAGACCCTCATGCGCCAATATATTCAAAACACATGGAAGAAAGAAGTATCATTCTCAGCTTTTCCATCCCCACTTTGTGCCTGAAAGGCAGCTACCTCTTTGAAAACCTCTCTGAAAGAGGCTTGTAAGGAAAAAAAAAAAAAAATCTATGTTAGAGGGGACATAGGTTGAATTTCAGATTTTGAAGTACATCTTTGCAACAAAACTCCTTTTGGGTCAAAAGTCTAGCCTGGGTCCTAGTTGTTCCTCACTTGAGGGACTCCAGGGACATCTAAGGCCATATTTCATGATTAAATGTGCAATTTGCCTGTGGCAGCTTTAGGTAGATGGCTCCAATATAGTCTAGTAGAGAGGATGAGCAATTTGTGTGGGGTGTCAAAGATGCTCAGTCTACAGGTGTCAGTTCAAGTCAGCAGAGGTAAAGGGCTTCAGTTCACACGAAAAAGTGAAAGTCGCTGATTTGTGTTGAGTTCTTTGGGATCCCAGGGACTGCAGCCTGCCAGGCTCTTCTGTCCGTGGAATTCTCCAGGCAAGAATACTGGAGTGGGTTGTCATTTCCTTCTCCAAGAGATCTTCCCGACCCAGGGAATGAACCTGGGTCTCCTGCACTGCAGGCAAATTCTTTACTATCTGAGCCACCAGGGAAGCCCCTTTCAGTTCACACCACTCCCTAACTGAGCAAAAGACGAGAGCTTATGAACCAAGAGTTCTTGCCCAGCACTGTCTCTTTTCCCCCTTCAAAGCCATTATCTTAAGGCTTGATGCCCTCTCCTGTCATTTTTTTCCCTCTCCTGGATTATAAATTAAACTTTAAGTCTTTTTTCAGACAAGCACATATACCCTGTTTTATCCATTTTTCTTAACTCCTCCCAGCTACTGCCTAAATGCTTTGATAAATCTTTTCATTTACTTGAAGCTTTTCCTTGCCTTAATTCTATTTTAGAGTAACAAAGAAAAGGTTGAAAAGCAAAAGCTATGGACAGTGATAGATCTATAATAGGGAAAGGAAAGTCATAAGTTAAACAGAAAATGGACATAATAAATCACTTATGCTCTTGACCTCTAAAATGCCTGAGCATACATTTTGGAATTACCACAATGTTTCCATCTAGCAACATATTCTCTTTTAGGCAAAACTAATCTTTCTAAAGTGCAATTCGAAAAGATAAAGATTTATAATATACTATTTATTATTTATGCTGTATATACTATTGAGCACAAAAATATAGACACAAATGTAAATTGAAATTGATTTCTGATTAAAACTAATTTTTGATTAATTAAAATTAATTTTTAAAAGAGATACAGACATGATTTCTACCGAGGATTAAGTACACAGTCATATGTATTTATATAACCATACCTGCATATGACCTCAAATCTAAGTATTATTTTTTTATTACATTTGCTTAGGTTGTAACTATATAAGTAGTGTTTCAAGAACAAAATGCTAAAATATAGTAAGTCCATTAGGAACATTAGTTCTTAAAATTTAGACCCACTGTTTCTCAAAATAAATCTTCCTGTAAATATAGATAGCACTGACTTTGAGTGTACATTGACAACTCTCTTTAATAATATAAACTGAAAAAAAAAATAAACTGAAACTGAAGTTGCTGATTTTGCTAGTGGATAATTATAATTATATTTTAAATTATAATTTTCTTTTGAAATCTCTTTCTTTTTTTGCATTAATGTTCCAGGCTTTAAGTGACCATTTAGCTCTGATGTTCTACTATCTTCCAGGTACTCTGCTGGGGAGCAAATATAGAACAAGGTGTGCTCTTATCCTAAAAGGAGACTTATACATCCATCTATTATCCTATTATGAGGATTAAATGGGAAAATAAATGTTCAGTAAACAGTTCTTATGACTGTTGTCCTTCTTCGCACACAGAGACACACAGCTCTTCTCCAGCCTATTTTCCCATCTCCAACCTGGCTCATCGTATCCATTTTTCCTTTCTTCTCTTCTACTCTGTTGCCTAACCTTCCANCTATTATGAGGATTAAATGGGAAAATAAATGTTCAGTAAACAGTTCTTATGACTGTTGTCCTTCTTCGCACACAGAGACACACAGCTCTTCTCCAGCCTATTTTCCCATCTCCAACCTGGCTCATCGTATCCATTTTTCCTTTCTTCTCTTCTACTCTGTTGCCTAACCTTCCACTGGAGGTGGAGTCCAGTCGTTAGCTAGGTAGACTGCAAGGAGACCCAACCAGTCCATCCTAAAGGAGGTCAGTCCTGGGTGTTCACTGGAAGGACTGATGTTGAAGCTGAAACTCCAATACTTTGGCCACTTCATGCGAAGAGCTGACTCATTGGAAAAGACCCTGATGCTGGGAAAGATGGAGGGCAGGAGGAGAAGGGGATGACAGAGGATGAGATGGCTGGATGGCATCATTGACTCAATGGGTGTGAGTGTGAGTGAACTCCAAGAGCTGCGGATGGACAGGGAGGCCTGGTGTCCTGCAGTCCATGGGGTCGCAAACAGTTGGACACGACTGAGCGACTGAACTGAACTGAACTGAGAGTGCTCCTAGATGGATCAGATATGACCATTTCTGAGGGGGTGAGCCAAAAAAATCATTTTACTTAAAAAATGCTCATCTGACTCAATGTAAATTTCCTACACTTTTTTGAGGAGGGTAGATGGGTGACATAGGAGTTGAGACATAGTAGGAAACTATATATACAAGCGAAAAATATTTGAGTACACTCTCAGGATCTAGAGCGAAAATTCTGTTTAAAATGTTGATTCCTCAACACACTCAGAATTTATCCTTGAGCTCTAAACAGCAACTAATTTTTCTTAAAAACACCACCTCATAATGGTCTACACAGATACCAGTTATCAATAGTGGAGATGTCATATCTAGATAAGTTAAATGTGCTGTGTTCATTCACACTTCAAACAAGAGCTCTGATAGAAATCAGTCCACACTTCGGGTGGTTTCAACTTTCTTTTTTTTTTTTTTTTAAAGTTAATTCCACATGGACTAGTTTTTCTTTCTAGGCTCTGTGGGCCCACCACAGTTTTGCAATTAGACCTCAAATGTACTACCGTATATCTGGGGCATTTGCCTGAGGGAAGCCTTCCCAATTCTTAAAAAATATTGAAGATATTTCCGAATCACAGATGTTTCCTTGTCAAACATGCTTTGGACCACAGTAACTATAACGAGAGGAAAGATTTGCTCTTCTCATCAGTGAAGTGAAGGAAATTGTTCCTATTTTCAATGTGACTCACTCTCTTTCAGATAATACAGGTTAATGCCCTGAAACATATTGCAGTGTTCTAAAAATTCAGTACACCCCTAGCTAAGTTTCTCATCTGTTTCCTTCTCATATTTATTGGCCTTCTTTAGACTATCAGAAATTTCCACACAGTTTAACAAATTAGCCTTTAAAATATTCTTATAGACTCTGGTTACCCAAAACAAGACTAATTTTTTTGAAAATACTGCTCTGATCTGATCAGTTCTTGCCCAAACCTCTGCTGATCCTCTAACTTTCAAAAGAATAAAGTTCTTTGTTACAGGATTTGAAGCTTTCTAGAAACTTACTCTAGTCAAACTCTTTTGTGCATTGTCTTACTCTCTTAATTATTCTCCCACTATTCTTAGTTATTTTTTACCCTAATGATTTTGCTCATCTCCTGTGTCAAGCAAGTTTTTTTTTTTTTTTTTTTTTTACATTTTTTAGAGGTTGATCTAACCGTCTTAGATTAGGGAAATCTAATCCATACTTCAGAGCTCAAAATGTTCCATTTTAATTAAGTAGTTCATGATTTACACCAATGAAAGTAATTCTTCCCTTCATAACACGTTATAATCATTCAACCATTCTGTGTTTATCAGATGCTAGGCAGTGTGTGGTGAATTCAGAGGTGAATAGGACAAATTCTCTGCCCTCATATCACACAGGCATCTATTTGGTTGCATTTGTTACAAGTTTGATACACTGTTTTTGGTTAACATCTCACTTTCCTGGGCAGAACTGAGAATCCCTGGAGAGCAGAGATTCAGTGAATTTCTGTCCCTAGGTCCTAGCAGAGAACACTGCATGTGGAGGAAGACAGCAGGTCTCTGTGGAAGTCAAGTGAGGGCTTGTGCTGGTATGGCCTTCTGATTCATTATAAATGACACACAGACTTTTTGGTGATTCATATTATTTTCGCTGCGGTGAATTGGTCTCTAAATAATCATACTGGGTTTATTAGACTCCAAAGTGAATGCCTAGCACCCTAAATTAAAACTGGATTTTAATGCCTTTCCAGTGTAACAGGCACTGACGAGCACAGATTACGAGAACAAGCTGCACAACCTGTGTTCTGCCTTTGAGTAGTTGTGTAAACTTGAGCTAACTTCTTACTTTCTCTGTTTCCTTATTTGGAAAATGAAAGAAACAACAGAGTTAGCTTAGTGGATTGTTTGCATAGTGTAAAAATCACTTGTAATAATGACTGGTACACGGTGCTACATGAGTGTTGTAATATTAAACAGTGAAATAATTGCAACAAGGCATCTGTCTTTATATATTGTCATTTTCTCTGCCTGAAACACTTCCTTCCCCATTCCTTGCATTAACCCACCAATTTCGGGGCTTCCCTGGAGCCTGAGTGGTCAAGAATCAGCCTGCAAATGCAGGAGACACAAGCTGGATCCCTGATCGGGGAAGATCCCACGTGCTGAGGAGCAACTGGGATCTCTTGCGCCACAACTATAAAGCCTGTGTTCTAGAGTCCAGAAGAGACAACTACTGAGCCCATGAGCCACGACTGCTGAAGCCCTGTGCCCTAGGGCCCTTGCAACGTACAAGAGAAACCACTGCAATGAGAACCCGTGCTCGCAACTAGAGAGTAGCCTCTGCTTCCCACAGCTAGAGAAAAGCCCGCACACCAGTGAAAACCCGGCATGGCGAAAAGAAACGAATCATTAATTCACTAATAAATAAATGAAGCACCAAGTTCTCCAGCAGGTCTTTCTCTTACCAAGCTCCCCTTCTCATTTCTTTTAGAAGTGATCCTCCCACAGCGTCCTTACCTTCCCCTGTCATAGCTCTTGTTACACTGCCCTCTAATTACCTGGTACTAATATAATCATGAAGAGGAGAAACGGTATTTCTTTAGTCCAAGTTTGAACCCTAGACCGAGCAAACTACCTGGCATATACCTTATGTTCAATAAAAAAAGTGAACGAATAGGTAAAAGTAGAAAAGAAAGTTAAAGTTCAGGAAATCATCTTAGTGAGTACCAATATAATAATAAGGGATATTAGTATAAGATGCAATCTCAACATATAGACATGTACCAAATGCACAGGTGAATATAATATTGATGTCTACTTTTAACAGAATTACAAGAGTCAGAAAAGGAAATAATAACAAATAGAAATGAAGCATGAAATCCTACAGTGACAAAAGGAGCAACTGTTAGTTTGTGGGCCACAGAAAGAGTAGTGGGACTTCCCTGATGACTCATTTGTAAAGAACCTGCCTGCAATGCAGCAGCTGCAGGAGACTCGGGTTTGACCCCTGGATCAGGAAGATCCCCTGGAGGAGGGCATGGCAACTTACTCCAATATTCTTGCCTGAAGAACCCAATGGATAGAGGAGCCTGCTGGGCTACAGTCCAAGGGTTGCAAATAGTTGGATACAACTGAAAGAAGCTAGCAACACATGCCGAGAGAACAGAATAGCTTAGGATTCAGCATTTCTTAAAACTTTACTTGGATATTAAACAAAGCAACCTCATGGTTGTCTACCTCACATAAAAGAAAAATGTGCTTAAACTTGACAATGCCTGTAATTTGGTATCTAATGGGGACATTTCACAACAAACTGTAGAAAATTCTTAAAGTGAAGAGAATACCACATCACCCTACCAGCCTCCTGAGAAATCTGGATGCAGGTCAAGAAGCAACTGTTAGAACTGGACATGGATCCTGGTTCAAAAGCAGGAAAGGAATACGTCAAGGCTGTACACTGTCGCTCTGCTTACTTAAATTATATGCAGAATACATCATGAGAAATGCTGGGCTGGATGAAGCACAAGCTGGAATCAAGATTGCCAGGAGAAATATCAATAACTTCATATATGCAGATGACACCACCTTTATGGCAGAAAGCGAAGAGGAACTAAAGAGCCTCTTGAAAGTGAATGAGGAGAGTGAAAAAGCAGGCTTAAAACTCAACATTCAAAATACTAAGATCATGACACCCGGCCCCATCACTTCATGACAAATAGATGGAGAAACAATGGAAACAGTGAGAGGCTTTATTTTCTTGGGCTCCAAAATCACTGCAGATGGTGACCGCAGCCATGAAATTAAATGACACTTGCTCCTTGGAAGAAAAGCTATGAACAACCACAACAGCATACTAAAAAGCAAAGACATTACTTTACCGACAAAGGTCCATCTAGTCAAAGCTATGGTTTTTCCAATAGTCATGTATGGATGTGAGAAGTGGACCATAAAGAAAGCTGAGCACTGAAAAATTGATGCTTTTGGACTGTGGTGTTGGAGAAAATTCTTGAGAGTCCCTTGAACTGCAAGGAGATCCAACCAGTTCATCATAAAGGAAATCAATCCTGAATATTCATTGGGAGGACTGATGTTGAAGTGAAGCTCCAATACTTTGACCACCTGATGAGAAGAAATGACTCATTGGAAAAGACCCTGATACTAGGAAACGTTGAAGGCAGGAGGAGAAAGGGACGACAGAGGATAAGATGGTTGGATAGCATCACCTACTTGATGGACATGAGTCTGAGCAAGCTCTGATAGTTGATGATGGACAGGGAGGCCTGGCGTGCTGCAGTCCATAAGGTTGTAAAGAATTGGACATGATGAAGGCAATGGCACCCCACTCCAGTACTCTTGCCTGGAAAATCCCATGGATGGAGGAGCCTGGTGGGCTGCAGTCCATGCTAAGGGTCGGACATGACTGAGCGACTTCACTTTCACTTTTCACTTCCATGCATTGGAGAAGGAAATGGCAACCATCCAGTGTTATTGCCTGGAGAATCCCAGGGACGGCAGAGCCTGGTGGGCTGCCGCCTATGGGGGTCACACTGAGTCGGACATGACTAAAGCGACTTAGCAGCAGCAGCAGTGACTGAACTAAACTGAATGGGGGCATCAAAACATATTTGCTGGAAGGAATTATTGTGATTTACTTTAATTTGATGGCTTTTAATTACTGAATGCTTAAATTTTTTTTCTCATTCTCAAGTGATGACTCTTGATGAAATTGACCTAACCTTCTTAGTTTTTTAAAGGCATAAAACAAAGAAAAATGGGAAGAGGTCTTTCAATTTATATTCTTTCACGTATAGCTATAGCAATTTTGCATCCTATTATAACTCTGCATAGATTTTATCAAAAGTGGATTCAATTGTTGGACATATACTTGTTGTCCAAGGAATTAGGGAACTGGTCATTGGTATCAGAAAACACTCCAGAGCTTACTGTGCGGGGAGTTAGTCAATTGTTTACAGAAATGTTAGATATTCTGACAGCCAAGCTTGATTCTCTATTTATTTTGAATGATGTTACTATATTCCCCAAACATAATGTGATTATGTGGGTGAAGAAATAGAAAAATACATGGGAAAATCATTAACTTTGAAAGAAAATGTTTTTCAGTCACAACCTATGTGGCCAGCTGAAATCGGAACATGTATGATGTTACAGAAGGTAAACTCTGGACAATGTATTTCATGCAGTATTGAAATTACTAGTAGTTGAAGTATGCTTCGTTCTTATTCTTACTAAATGTTGCATCAGAAGTTGTATTTGTCACTCATGTGAAAGGTCTAAGATGAAGTTTAAAATGGAAAAAGACATTATGGAAGCTGTGGCTGCCAAATAGTATTTCAGAAATAACACAGAAGAGATGAGAGAGATTTCCCAACAACAAATGCAGATCTGTTTCACCTGCCAAGTTTAGAATAGGCATATTTCCCCTCTTAGTATGCAGTAGACATATTCATCCATTATTAATATTCACCAGAATGGAAAGATAAACATCGGTTAACTTCAAACCAAATTGAGGGAGTTATAGAAGTGAAGAGGAATATAAACACAGACATCTGGATAGAGTACATTCTGATATCAGGGTAAGACACAAGACGTATTAATAATTGCAGGGTCTCCTATTATTTTAGCTAAAGATTTTCACTTATTTCAATATGTTTTATTAGAAGAACCTGCTATTAATTTAAATAAATCAGCAGAAAGAAGAGGTTGGCAGCAAAGAGAGTCATATCTGAAGAGAGAAATAAGCTTTTCTTTAGAGCGAAGGAAGGCATAAACGAAATGAAATGAGAACTTATAGAATTGGAGAAAATATTCTCAAAAGAGGCAACCAACAACGGCTTACTTTCCAAAATCTGTGTACAAACAGCTCATACAACTCAAGAACAAAAAACAATCCAATTGAAAAGTAGGCAGAAAGATCTAAATAGACATTTCTCCAAAGAAACACACACAGACAACAGGCAAATAAAAGACGCTCAACATCACTAGTTGTTAGAGAAATGCACATCAGAAGTACAGTGAAGTAGCACCTCATGCCAGTCAGGTGACTATCATTGAAAACTTTACAGATGAGAGACGCTGGAAAGATATACAGAAAAAGGTACCCTCCCACACTGTTGGTGGGAATGCAAATTGGTACAGCCATTATGGTTCCTCCAAAAACTAACAGAATTACCACATGAGCCAGCAGTCCCTTTCTTGGGCAGGTATCCTGACAAAACTCATCCAAAAAGATGCATGTACCCTTATGTTCAAAGCAGCACTATCTGTAGTAGCTAAGACATGGAGACAATGTGCACAAACAATGGAATATTACTCGGCCATGAAAAGCACAAAATAATGCCATTTGTAGCAACATGGGTGCAACTAGCCATTATCCTACTAAGTGAAGTGAGTCAGAATGAGGAAGGCAAATACCGTTTGACATTGCTTATATGTGGAATCTAAACTATGACGCAAATGAACCCACTTACAAAACAGAAATAGACTCCTGGAAATACAGAACAGACTTGTGGCTGCCTAGGGGAAGGCGGTGGGAGAGGAACGGAGTGGGGACTGGGGTTAGCAGATGCAACTATTACTGATAGGCTGAATAAACAACAAGGTCTCCCTGGATGGCACAGAGGACACATTCAGCGTCCTCTGATAAACCACAATGGGAAAGAATAGAACAAAACAATGTGTTTTTTTATAACATATATATATGTTTATTATAACATGTTATACTATAACATAATATAACATATTATATGTGTTTATTATAACATATATATTTATATATAAATATATATAATTGAATTCATATAAATATTATATGTGTTATATATATATATATATATATAAAGTGGAATCACTTTCCTGTACAGTAAATCAACTATACTTTAATAAAAAAGAAAAAAACTTTTCTTAATTACCCAAAGGGTAATTTATTGAACCTGTTTTCAGGGATCTGCTAGTTAGAGCCAAGCCTTGTTTAGAACTGACAAGGTGTCAGGCACTAATCTCTATGCTTTATATATAACTCAAATGGTCCTCTCAGCAATGTTAGGAAGTAGATGTTCTCAAATAGCCCCATTTTGCAGCTCTGAAGCCTGAAGCATAGATGAGCATGAGGAACAGGCCCAAAGAGTGAGCAGGGACAGGGCACTGGGAAATAACAATCGCCCTTCAGAGTTTGTGCCCTAGAAACTAGGTTGAGCTGAATCACAGTAAAGCTATTAACTTGGCCGAGCCATTTTTAACTGGCATTACATCAATTCAATTGGAAATTTAAAAATTACTAAAAAAAATTACTAAATGTGTCTGAGAGTCGTATACTCACTCCATGTTATTCTGAGATTAGTTAGTTACATTAGCTCATAAAATGCAGAGAAGTAGGAAGCCTTCTAAAATCTAACAAAGAAAAATAGGTCAATGTGCTTTTCTTGGTTATATATATGGCACTCTCATTAAGTGTAACCTAGAATTAAAAAAACTTTCACTTTTCTATGGCAAATGTTTTAAATTCCAAGTTTACTTTATACTTGTCAAGATTATCATTCTATATCTCTGAAGGGGACAAATAATTTTAGGAATAAAAATAAACAATAAACTTGAATTATGCATAATTAGAAAAAAATTCTTGGAAGTATTTTATCATCTCCGGATTTTGTTTTTACTTAAATTTGGCAGCAATAACTTTGATAGTTGGAAAAGAATAAAATCCATCGGAGAAAACTGCCACCGTTCTGTGCTGACATTGAAATGGAGTACTTTGGAGACTGACTCGCCAATTTCCAGGCAGAAACACTCCCATGTCAGTTATTACCACTATTGACTTTACTCACAGGAGCTCTAATGGAAGTTTAGGGAATTTTGTCATTAGTGCTAACACACACACACACACACTCATAAACACACCCATTATACCTGAGGGAAATAAGAGGTCATTCTGATTATTAGCACTGCTTTCACTTGTAAAATCCAAGTCATCATGTTAGAGGTACTTCAGAAGTCAAGGCTGAATTGGTTTACAAAGAAAAAAAAAAAGAGAGATAGGGCAGGTATAAGATAGACAGACAGACAGTTTAATAGGTAGATGACAAGTAGGTAGGCAGAATCCTGCAGCTTTATTTTCAATATTTTCTCCAAATTTGGGGAGAACACATAAAACACAGTCATAAGCCAATTTGTATCTTAGTCTTCTGTATCCAAATTCTGTCTTGAGGATAATTCTAAACTATTAAAGCACAGGCAGTTTTACTTTTCTTTTATGTATTGTCCTTTCATATATTGTTCACCCCAAACTCGAAATACGAACCCTCTCCATTGTGTGTGTGTACATGTGTGTTAAGCAAAAGAAATTATTTACTTTATGTGATATGTGGAGAACGCGAAATAACAGAAGGTAGAGGTCACCAGCTGTGCCAAGTGATTCTTCCAGCAGCACAACACGCACCGCAATGCGTGCACACACACACAAACACCCGCACACACACGTTCTTCCACTCTGTCAGTGTTCTCCACAGACAAAATAAAATAAACGGCGTCCACAGGTCCTGTAAGCATCAGGAACCTTTCACTAGGATTTACTTGCTCATCTCCAAATACTCTGTTTCTTGCTTTCCCTAAATCAAATACTATGTCTGTTGCTTCTTACTGCTTCTTCATTTGGGTTAAAAACAATTAATGGAACAAGTGGAACATATTTGATGTCTATAACATTTACTGGTTCTACGGCATTCAGCAAGCCATCTCCAGAAAGTAGGAGCAAAATGCTGGAGATGCAGTGGTTACAATGGAATGACATTCAAATGAATTTAAGAGGTTTTTAGCTAAAACACTCACTGTATTATTTCGCCTGTGCGTGCTTGCTAAGTTGCTTCAGTCATGTCCGATTCTATGTGATCCTATGGACTGCAGCCTGCTAGGCTCCTCTGTCCATGGGATTCTCCAGGCAAGAATACTGGAATGGGTTGCCATGCCCTCCTCCAGGGGATCTTCCCAGCCCAGGAATTCAACCCACATCTCTTACCTCTCCTGCACTGGCAGGTGGGTTTCTTTACCACTAGAGCCACCTGGGAAGCCACTATGGCCAGCTCTATACAGTCGACAAAAAATCATCCTCAATTAAAATACTAAAACCGCTAAAAAGAGAGTAATGGTGAACTGATGATTTCAAGTATTGGAAAAGGTTTGGTTATAATTCTCTTTGCTAAGAAGCTTTTATTATGAAATAAGAAGAAAACAATATTTCAGTTAATTAACATAAAAATCTCTGAAATAACTGGTTATAGTATAGATTAAATGAAATATTTTTCCCTAAAATCTGAACTGTTACTTCACACATACACTTTTTTTCTATTTTCAAATGAGTCTTAATCTGTATTAACAATTATTTCCATAGAAAACCACATTAGCCTCCTGGAATATCTAATATAGAATTAGAAGCACAGTAACATGCACATATATATTTTAATCATGTATTATTATACTAAGTATTAAAACTTACTTCTGCTTTCTTTATAATATTTTTACCCAAAACTATCTTCGTATATTTTTCCGTTACAACTAAAGGAAATGAAAATACAATTTTACTTGCGCAGCTAGATAGTTACCATTTTTACATATTAGCTTTGTTTTCATGTTATGTCATTAATAAATCAGAAATTTCAAATTATGTAGGTAAACAACTCTCTTACCTGTGAGAATAAATGTCAAAAAGCAGGATAAAATGGAAAATTGTGACTATTGTCAAAATACTTTCAAGCATTTACGATAGAGAAACTAGAACATAAGAATTTTGGCATATCATAGCTATCATTAATAAGATTAGTTCTTACATTTTAGAAAAAAAAACAATACTTAGATAATAAAAGCTTCTAGTACATATCCATTTCTGACAAACAAAATAAAATTGAATGCCATTCGAAGTGCTTAGCTAGGCCAAACTCAATAGCAGATAAAGAACTCAAGTACTTTTTCCTTAGTCAATAACACGCAAAGACTCCACTTTAGAAATTATCATATAAATGATCCATTATGCATGCTTATATTTGGTTAGAATAATAAACCAAAGAGATGAATTATATAAGAGTGATTGATTTTGCTTTTACATGTATCGGTAGGTATTGTCAGTGAATTTCCATTAGCTGATCTAAGCCATGATAACAGATAAAATAAAAGGAAAATATTCTCATAAATTAGACAGACATTTTTGATAAGGGTTGCCAGTGTAATAGAAAGGATTTTGTTTAATAAGCATGTACGTTAGTCACCTGAATTTCTCTAATATATGCAAGATCCTTGAATCAACATGTATTCTGGAGGGCTGGATGTGGCTCAATGATTAACAATAGCTATTGCTAAATTTTCATGACTATTATAAATTGGTTGATGTCTCATTGGTAGCCTGAAATTGACTATGGTGGGAGTATTTACACTATCAGCAAATGCTATAATCCAGGTTTGTTTTCCCAGAGAGTTGATATTAAACATTTACTCGCACACATAGCCTGAAAAGAAATTCTGCTGGTGAAACGCTGAGTAATTTTCTGCAACTATTTCACAACCAGTTTCTTAAGATGGTGAAAAGAGCATGACATTTAGTATCAATAGATGGATATTTGAGACTAAACACCTGTTCATATGCAGATCTTGGTAAGTCAGCTAACCTGTCCAAACATGCATAAATGTCATTACTTTAAATGAGAATTTTGGTTAGAGGATATGAAAAGTTTTCTCCATTTCTAAGATTGTCTGAGTTGTTGCCATATATGTTTATATCTCATTCTCCTCCCCAGCAGTGGAAAAGTGAAATTAATGGTTAAGAGCTGGGTAGAGCAGAAAACTTTGATAAATGAATCAGGCTGACTGTCAGGATGGAAGTGACAAAGGGCTGTGTGAATGATGAAGAATAGGATAACAACAGCTAGACACAGAAGACAACAATTCAGTTCTGGCTCACAGGCATTTTGAAGAAATGAAGGACCAATCACTGCCAGATGTTCTAAAGAATCAACAAAGATTTAAATTTTTATTTGATAGTTCAAGGATCTTAAATATTGCCAACAAACTTCATTTGAAAATATCTGTGTTGTTAAACAGATCAGTAGGCTGGAAACGAATTGTTAGTCATCAGTTTGATATCCCTACTCCATAATCAAGAAGAGGAACAGAAAAGTGATTGTTTCTACAAGAGAAATGAAAGAAAGCAGGTATTTAGCGAAGTATGAACTATGAAAGTTGTTCAGTTGCATCCATCTCTTTGCGACCCCATGGACTGTAGCCTACCAGGCTCTTCTGTCCATGGAATTCTCCAGGTCAGAATACTGGAGTTATCCCTTCCCTTCTCCAGGGGATCTTCCCAACCCAGGTTTCGAACCCAGGTCTCCCACCTTGCAAGCGGATTCTTTACCATCTGCACCACCAGGGAAGCCCAACATTATATTATTTATACTACTAGCAAAGAGATGAGTGCCAAATAGACACCATGCTGCTGCTGCTGCTGCTGCTAAGTCACTTCAGTCGTGTCTGACTGTGAGACCCCATAGACGGCAGCCCACCAGGCTCCCCTGTCCCTGGAATTCTCTAAGCAAGAACGCTGGAGCGGGTTGCCATTTCCTTCTCCACTGCATGAAAGTGAAAAGTGAAAGTGAAGTTAATCAGTCGTGTCCGACTCTTAGCGACCCCATGGACTGCAGCCCACCAGGCTCCTCCATCCATGGGATTTCCCAGGCAAAAGTACTGGAGTCGGGTGCCATTGCCTTCTCCGAATATACATCATAACAATACATAAAAAATTGTTTTGACCAGAAATAATATATAAAATACATTTTTCTTCCTCCAGTTGAAACATTAACAACAAATTATGTTGGGAGCACTAGAGAAAAAACCTGTCAAATTAAACACTAAAGTAGAAGTCCCAGTGTAACTAGCCATTTGCTTCTTTATCTATAAGAATGAAGTTAGTTTAATCTGAATTTCAAGCAAATACAGACTTGAGTCCAGAGATTCAGGTCTAAGTCGTTAACATTGCAGTTACTTCGAATATATTCTCTGACAATTGTCTCATGCATATCTGCATGAATGATTGTTTTGTATGGAATAATAAATGTATATAATAGAAAACACAGTTGTCACTAGGTATTTTCAGTCAGTTGTGAAACAATGTCATGCACAATAAGCTTCCCAGAAAAACTGTTTAAACCATGTGAACAAAGCTAATTAAAAAAAAAAAGTTTTTTTGTTCCTATAGCCTTTCACCAACTTAGAATATGTGAGATTTGTTATTTAGTTATGATACGTATTTCACTGATTCTCTGGGCAAACAATTTGAAAGGTCCTTAACGGGTTTCAAATTTTGCTTAAAATACTTAAAATATATACAGTTTGAGGCTGACAAATAATATGCACAAAATCATTCAGTTTTCTAGAAGAGATCTTGATTTTGCTCTGCAGAAGTCAGCTGAAAGCCTGGGTAGATACATGAAGTTCAATTTAATGAACTGCTTCAGAACCCAGCTATCGGATCTGTGTTATTTCTTTAAGAGGTGGACAAAAAATGGAATTCAATTTCAGAATTACTTAGGAACTTGTGTCTGAAGTTTGCGGTATAAATGCCTAGCTAAACAAAGTTTCTTCAGTTGTTTCCTCTTTTTGTCTATGAAAAATAACATTCTTTTATCTCTGGCCGGGAAACACAAGTCAGAAACAGTTCAAGATCTGTGATAAGATATAAATAGGTACGCATTCACTTTTTGAATGTTATTTTGGCAAAGAGTACAAAGCTACACAAATTAATAGTTTTATTATAGTCAAAAATCGTACATTCAAATGGAATAATAAAAGGGCACAAATATGGTCATGCTAATATAAAGCTACATTCTCCTATAGAGATATTGCTGGAAAGTGAGCTGCTGAAATCAGCAATATGGGCTCTGCCACTAATTGAATATCTACAAGTAGTCTTGGATCAGACTGGGTCTCAATAGTCTGCTCTGCAAAATGAGGGGTTTATAGTTCAATTGTGTCTAAGGATCAGCCTCTTAGATATATACTAATTACCTATGTATTATGGCAGAAAGTGAAGAACTAAGAAAACTCTTGATGAAAGTAAAAGAGGAAAGTGAAAAAGTTGGCTTAAAGCTCAACATTCAGAAAACTAAGATCATGGCATCTGGTCCCATCACTTCATGAGAAATAGATGGCAAAACAGTGGAAACAGTGTCAGACTATTGTTTTGGGCTCCAATTTCACTGCAGATGGTGACTGCAGCCACGAAATTAAAAGACACTTACTCCGTGGAAGGAAAGTTATGACCAACCTAGATAGCATATTGAAAAGCAGAGATATTACTTTGCCAACAAAGGGCCGTCTAGTCAAGGCTATGGTTTATCCAGTGGTCATGTATGGATGTGAGAGTTGGACTGTGAAGAAAGCTGAGTGCCGAGAAATTGATGCTTTTGAACTGTGGTGTTGCGGACTCTTGAGAGTCCCTTGGACTGCAAGGAGATCCAACCAGTCCATTCTGAAGAAGACCAACCTTGGGATTTCTTTGGAAGGAATGATGCTAAAGCTGAAACTCCAGTACTTTGGCCACCTCATGCGAAGAGTTGACTCACTGGAAAAGACCCTGATGCTGGGAGGGATTGGGGGCAGGAGGAGAAGGGGATGACAGAGGATGAGATGGCTGGATGGCATCACCAACTTGATGGACATGAGTCTGAGTGAACTCTGGGAGTTGGTGATGGACAGGGAGGCCTGGCGTGCTGTGATTCATGGGGTCACAAAGAGTCGGACATGACTGAGCGACTGAACTGAACTGTAATGAAAGTATCTCTATATTTAAAATTATATCCTTCACATATTTTTACCACACCTCAAATCTTTTTAAACTATTCCTGATCCTGAACTTTTTTTTATTATGTGTGGTTTTATCAATGAGACATAACAAAATTTTCTGATGCATGAAATGACAATCTGAAATGCTTTTCAAGTGAGTTAAAGTTTTCTCAGCAGTTATGCATTTCTTCACACCTTCTTTAATATTTTAAAATATTTTCTACTTATTTTAAGGAAGACTATAGTGATATTTTTAAAGAAATCCAAATCAGAGGATACAGTTTCTTTAATGTACGTATATAAATACATGGCAATTTTAGAGATTCCTTTATACTCTTAAGAGTCCCTTGGATTGCAAGGAGATCCAACCAGCCCATCCTACAGGAGATCAGTCCTGAATATTCATTGGAAGGACTGGTGCTGAAGCTGAAACTCCAATACTTTGGCCACCAGATGTGAAGAGCTGACTCATTTGAAAAGTCTCTGATACTGGGAAAGATTGAAGGCAGGAGGAGAAGGGGACGACAGAGGATGAGATGGCTGGATGGCATCATCGACTCAATGCACATGAGTTTGAGTAAACTCTGGGAGCTGGCGATGGACAGGGAAGCCTGGCGTGCTGCAGCTCATGGGGTCACAAAGAGTCAGACATGACTGAGTGACTGAACTGAACTTAGGGTAAAATATGGGGGATTTTCAAAGAAACTACAAAACTAGTTTTCAATATATTACTCTAACAAAATAAAGAACATGTCCCCTAAAATCATCAACCATCAGCTTGTTGAGAAAGTCCCCAATCAAACCTAAGTGTTAAAAGGTCCAGAACCCTGAGTGAGGATGCCAAATTCCCCAAACAGTTTGCTGCATCGTGAGTCACAGGCTTGGGCAATGCAGAGTCACTTCCTAGCACACTAACTGCTGGAGAGGAAACCGCACGGCTCCATCATCTCCTGGCCCGCTGGGACAGCATCACTTTGAACAGTTCAGTCTGCTTTCAGTCTCCTTCCCAGACAGGCTATGTTTGTGTTTGTGATTTCCCTGTAACCAAGTTTCTTCATGATAGAACAAAACCAGTCTACAAAGATTTCCTATTATTTAGATCCAAAAGAATAAAGTGAATGAAAATAGCAGTGTGTCACATTTTATTTTATTTTTGTAATTGTTTCTTCCTCTTCTGTTTTCCAGTAAATCTCTGCCCTCCATGTAATATACTTGCAGTCCCAGTATGCCTCCTTGTCATATTTAGTGCCTGGCATGCTGTGAAAAGTCCAAGGACTTAGGTCCTATGCACACCAAGTGAAATAAGAAACCAGAGCAAGGGAAACGTCAAGCCCACCGTATATCACAGTGGAGAAAGAAGAGAGACGCATAAATCTATTTGCATATAATTTTGTTCTGTCACTTTGAATTATTTCTAAACAGGTTATTCTTTTTAGTAGCTGTATGCATGCTTAGTCGCTCAGTGGTGTCCGAATCTTTGCGACCCCAAGGACTGTAGCCCACCAGGCTCCTCTGTCCATGGCATTCTCCAGGCAAGAATACTGGAGTGGGTAGCCGTTCACTTCTCCAGGGAATCTTCCTGACCCAGGAATCAAACCCTGGGTCTGNGCTCAGTGGTGTCCGAATCTTTGCGACCCCAAGGACTGTAGCCCACCAGGCTCCTCTGTCCATGGCATTCTCCAGGCAAGAATACTGGAGTGGGTAGCCGTTCACTTCTCCAGGGAATCTTCCTGACCCAGGAATCAAACCCTGGGTCTGGGTTTGATTTTGCATTTAGCAATGCAGAAAGCATGGCATTCCCATCAGACTGGACAAAAAATGAAACACAAAATTTTTCATTACAAAGTTTACATCAAAGTGGCAAAATACTTTAAATCACATAATTCCACATTTGGAAGATATGAACAGATGTGTTTTCTGTTCATATCCCTCATTGCAGGCAGATTCTTTACCGTCTGAGCTACCAGGTTGTATACCTGTTTCATCACCTTCCATCCCTTTCTAGAAAAATATTTAGCATGTGGAATCACTGTTTGGATCTTGCAGCTTTTTGTAAACTGGGATTCTAATGAATAGTCTTTCATTAAAAGTCAAGCCATAACATATTGAAGTCTTTCTATTTATTTCCTCTCAAAAGAGGACTATTATGCAGCATTTAGCTATGAGACAATTCACTCCTGTGAATTAGGTACTCCTGTGAATTCTTGGTCTATTCTCTTCTAGTTAACCTTTCATCCTGCTTGGAGACTGTTTTGTGCATCTCTGCTCAGTGAGTCCACTCAGCTCATATATCCCATTGGAGGTTCCAGGCATTCGCCAAATTTCTTGGGCTGGCGTTCACAAATTACCACGTCTCTTCCTTATATGAATCTCTGGATAATGCAGGAGGGGAATCCATCACTAGAGGAAACCCACACTTCTGTTGCTTCCTTTGCAGTTTCACACCCTGCCCAGCTCCTAGCGTGCTGTGATTCATGGAGTCGCAAAGAGTCGGACACAACTGAGCAACTGAACTGAACTGATAATCGGTGAATGGGTAAGCATGCCAAAATACAACTGTTCATACCTTCCAAATGTGGAATTATGTGATTTGAAGTATTTTGCCACTTTAATGTAAACTTTTTAATGAAAAATTTTGTATTTCATTTCTTGTCCAGTCTGATAGGAATGTCATGCTTTTTACACTACTAAAATATTTGTCTGAAACATATTTTGTGTTAATTATTTTCCATAAAATAATTAGCTTACTAATTCTGAAACTCACAGTTAATACTGTTGTAGGCATCTGTTCTAGGGAAAAAAAAATATTTTCCAGCTGAATAAACCACAAAATGTGCTGACTTTGCCTATTAGTGCTTTTATTAACAGAGACCTGCAGATGGGTTATATGACTACAACTTTATGAATTCTACAAAGTGTCAATTTCTTTTTTTTTTATGGTGACTACTATGAAGCAAAAACAAAGATGAGAGTTTTGGGAAACTGCCAATTTTCCACTCCAACTGTTTCTTTAATTTTTTATTATTTTAAAATAGATACTGCCAAGTATTTATAATGACTGTACAATTTTCCCAAACTCTACTGAAAAATAGACACTTTAATATAAGATCAGGTTGTCATATTGTGAAAATTTTATATATAGCTATAAAGTAATTTCTGTTACAAAGTTTACAAAATTCTGTTGAGATGAGTAAGATGATTTAACGCAGTAATATGCAAAATCGTGACTTTAGCTGTAATAATTTTGCTTTAAGTAAGATTCACTGAAGCAAAGGAAAAAATAAAGCTAGATTCTATTAGACTAAATCATCAAAAAATATAATCCCTTGCATTTTAAATTATGGAAGAATATCCAGATGTCACATGATTGTTTTAGCTATTTAATTTCATCCAAGTGTGAACTGAAAAGATATTATGGGGTACCTGAAATAAGGAAACTCTAAATCTGAACTCAGTTGCTTGGTGCTACAGCTTTATTAATTTTGGCCAATTTCTCTGATTTTATGACAAAGGCCAAGGAAAGTCAGTACATATAAGTCATTCACTGGAACCTATACAAACTAAGCATCCAAGAATTCCTGGTTACTTTATTGCACTGTTCCTTATTCAGTCAGTTCATTCAGTTCAGTCACTCAGTCATGTCCGACTCTTTGTGACCCCATGAATCGCAGCACGCCAGGCCTCCCTGTCCATCAACAACTCCTGGAGTTCACTCAAACTCATGTCCATTGAGTTGGTGATACCATCGAGCCATCTCATCCTCTGTTGTTCCCTTCTCCTCCTGCCCCCAATCCCTCCCAGCATCAAAGTCTTTTCCAATGAGTCAACTGTTTGCATGAGGTGGCCAAAGTACTGGAGCTTCAGATTTAGCATTTTACTTATCTTTTAAAGGAGAAATGGATTCTCCCACTGACTTTACTATCTCTAGAAGAACATCAGGAGAAGGCAATGGCACCCCACTCCAGTACTCTTGCCTGGAAAATCCTATGGATGGAGGAGCCTGGTGGGCTGCAGTCCATGGGGTTGCTAGGAGTCGGACATGACTGAGCAACTTCACTTTCACTTTTCACTTTCATGCATTGGAGAAGGAAATGGCAACCCGCTCCAGTGCTCTTGCCTGAAGAATCCCAGGGATGGAGGAGCCTGGTGGGCTGCCGTCTATGGGGTCGCACAGAGTCGGACACAACTGAAGCGACTTAGCAGCAGCACAGCAGAAGGACATCAAAGGGTGATATTTCCTCAAAAAGCCTGCTTTAAATGAGTAAGTAAGGAATAGGACAAGCAATGTGACCCATACTTCCACTATGGTGAAACAGTTTGGTGTTGACAGTGGAAATGTATACTGCCTGAAAGAAAACCTGTTACATGTTTAGTAAGGAATTAATGATAAGATAGCAACTGCCAGCCTCATCTCTGTAACACATTTCATTTGACCACCAACATGGTCATTGGATGATGGTTTCAGGATAAAAGTTAAAGCACGGTGGAACTGAATGATAGTGAGTTCTTAATATACTAGTATTTGACTGATACTGTTTCCAGGAACATTTAATCAGGGAATATAGCTAAATAATACCATTGCTGTGGTAACAAGGTCCTGAGCTGAAAACTCACATAAATGCAAGAATGCAGCAGGTATTTTTCCAATACAGAGCAGTGACTTGTCACCAACAGTTTTTTGTACTAACCTTAACTGAGATCTAACTTCATGATCCAGTTGGATAAACACACACAGACAGGGGAAGAGCAACAGTAGCATGGAAATATTAGTACTGCTGCTCCCAATGAGTATTCACTGGGCCTTTATGATTACTTTCCTTTAATCCTAGGGCTTCCCTGGTGGCTCAGACAGCAAAGCATCTGCCTGTTATGTGGGAGACCTGGGTTTGACTCTGTGTCAGGAAGATCCCCTGGAGAAGGAAATGGCAACCCACTCTAGTTTCTTGCGTAGAGGATTCCATGGATGGAGGAGCCTGGTAGGCATGGGGTCTCAGAGTTGGACGCAACTGAGCAATTTCACCGATTCCTTTAATTCTAACAATTTATTTGCCATTAAGTAAAAATTACTTATCGGTTATGTATACCTTACTGCTTATCTAAGCTGCTCTCTCCTGAATATCTTAAATTTAGGTAGTTATTTTTTCTTGAGACAAAAATCTGTTCAAATTGCATAGAAGTAAAATCTTTAGAGGGAATGAGGAATCCTCACGGCATATATAAAAATTCTACCAAACAGGCAGAACTTTAATTTATGGATGAGGATAATAATAGCATATTAGAAGGTTAAAATTCTTAGGATATGATAAAAACTGTAAGAATGGAGAAAATACCTTAGGATTTTACCTTCACTTAGGCCCAAGAAGTGAGAGGCCCAGTACAATACTAATTGGAGGAAATGACTGCTCAGATGGTAAAGAATATGCCTGCAGTGGGGGAGACCCAGTTTGATCCCTGGTTTGGGAAAATCCCCTGGAGAAGGGAATGGCGACCCACTCCAGTATTCTTGGCTTGAGAATTCCATGGACAGAGGAGCCTGGTTGGCTACAGTCCGTGGGGTGGCAAAAAGTCAGACACAACTGAGCAGCTAACACTTTACCACTTTCAAGAAACTGTACATTTTAAAAGATTTATGGGACACTTGATTCAGTTACATTCCTCAGCAAATTCAGACAATATATAGTCATGCTGCTTAAAAATTTATTATATATTTGCCTTTTATTTAAAATCCACAACTAATTTTTTAATGTATATAAGAAGTCTCTGAATGGAGTCACTGCTAGATCACTTGAACTTAAATCAGAATAGCTTTATGCAGATTAATTCAAGACATAATTTGCATAGTGATCAGTGTTCTTTTTTCTTTAAAGGTCAGAGAAACAAGGGAACTTCTAATGTTATTTATGTATTTTCTACCACTCATTACAAGATTGGGTCTTCAGAGTAGAAAGGAAATAAAAGAACCAAAAGCAAGTAATGAATACAATCCATGAAATAAATTCATGAATATTTTGTGTAGCTCCTAAAATAGCAGAGAAAACCTTTGTTCTGAATACTAAGTGTCAGTNCATAAAATAATTAGCTTACTAATTCTGAAACTCACAGTTAATACTGTTGTAGGCATCTGTTCTAGGGAAAAAAAAATATTTTCCAGCTGAATAAACCACAAAATGTGCTGACTTTGCCTATTAGTGCTTTTATTAACAGAGACCTGCAGATGGGTTATATGACTACAACTTTATGAATTCTACAAAGTGTCAATTTCTTTTTTTTTTATGGTGACTACTATGAAGCAAAAACAAAGATGAGAGTTTTGGGAAACTGCCAATTTTCCACTCCAACTGTTTCTTTAATTTTTTATTATTTTAAAATAGATACTGCCAAGTATTTATAATGACTGTACAATTTTCCCAAACTCTACTGAAAAATAGACACTTTAATATAAGATCAGGTTGTCATATTGTGAAAATTTTATATATAGCTATAAAGTAATTTCTGTTACAAAGTTTACAAAATTCTGTTGAGATGAGTAAGATGATTTAACGCAGTAATATGCAAAATCGTGACTTTAGCTGTAATAATTTTGCTTTAAGTAAGATTCACTGAAGCAAAGGAAAAAATAAAGCTAGATTCTATTAGACTAAATCATCAAAAAATATAATCCCTTGCATTTTAAATTATGGAAGAATATCCAGATGTCACATGATTGTTTTAGCTATTTAATTTCATCCAAGTGTGAACTGAAAAGATATTATGGGGTACCTGAAATAAGGAAACTCTAAATCTGAACTCAGTTGCTTGGTGCTACAGCTTTATTAATTTTGGCCAATTTCTCTGATTTTATGACAAAGGCCAAGGAAAGTCAGTACATATAAGTCATTCACTGGAACCTATACAAACTAAGCATCCAAGAATTCCTGGTTACTTTATTGCACTGTTCCTTATTCAGTCAGTTCATTCAGTTCAGTCACTCAGTCATGTCCGACTCTTTGTGACCCCATGAATCGCAGCACGCCAGGCCTCCCTGTCCATCAACAACTCCTGGAGTTCACTCAAACTCATGTCCATTGAGTTGGTGATACCATCGAGCCATCTCATCCTCTGTTGTTCCCTTCTCCTCCTGCCCCCAATCCCTCCCAGCATCAAAGTCTTTTCCAATGAGTCAACTGTTTGCATGAGGTGGCCAAAGTACTGGAGCTTCAGATTTAGCATTTTACTTATCTTTTAAAGGAGAAATGGATTCTCCCACTGACTTTACTATCTCTAGAAGAACATCAGGAGAAGGCAATGGCACCCCACTCCAGTACTCTTGCCTGGAAAATCCTATGGATGGAGGAGCCTGGTGGGCTGCAGTCCATGGGGTTGCTAGGAGTCGGACATGACTGAGCAACTTCACTTTCACTTTTCACTTTCATGCATTGGAGAAGGAAATGGCAACCCGCTCCAGTGCTCTTGCCTGAAGAATCCCAGGGATGGAGGAGCCTGGTGGGCTGCCGTCTATGGGGTCGCACAGAGTCGGACACAACTGAAGCGACTTAGCAGCAGCACAGCAGAAGGACATCAAAGGGTGATATTTCCTCAAAAAGCCTGCTTTAAATGAGTAAGTAAGGAATAGGACAAGCAATGTGACCCATACTTCCACTATGGTGAAACAGTTTGGTGTTGACAGTGGAAATGTATACTGCCTGAAAGAAAACCTGTTACATGTTTAGTAAGGAATTAATGATAAGATAGCAACTGCCAGCCTCATCTCTGTAACACATTTCATTTGACCACCAACATGGTCATTGGATGATGGTTTCAGGATAAAAGTTAAAGCACGGTGGAACTGAATGATAGTGAGTTCTTAATATACTAGTATTTGACTGATACTGTTTCCAGGAACATTTAATCAGGGAATATAGCTAAATAATACCATTGCTGTGGTAACAAGGTCCTGAGCTGAAAACTCACATAAATGCAAGAATGCAGCAGGTATTTTTCCAATACAGAGCAGTGACTTGTCACCAACAGTTTTTTGTACTAACCTTAACTGAGATCTAACTTCATGATCCAGTTGGATAAACACACACAGACAGGGGAAGAGCAACAGTAGCATGGAAATATTAGTACTGCTGCTCCCAATGAGTATTCACTGGGCCTTTATGATTACTTTCCTTTAATCCTAGGGCTTCCCTGGTGGCTCAGACAGCAAAGCATCTGCCTGTTATGTGGGAGACCTGGGTTTGACTCTGTGTCAGGAAGATCCCCTGGAGAAGGAAATGGCAACCCACTCTAGTTTCTTGCGTAGAGGATTCCATGGATGGAGGAGCCTGGTAGGCATGGGGTCTCAGAGTTGGACGCAACTGAGCAATTTCACCGATTCCTTTAATTCTAACAATTTATTTGCCATTAAGTAAAAATTACTTATCGGTTATGTATACCTTACTGCTTATCTAAGCTGCTCTCTCCTGAATATCTTAAATTTAGGTAGTTATTTTTTCTTGAGACAAAAATCTGTTCAAATTGCATAGAAGTAAAATCTTTAGAGGGAATGAGGAATCCTCACGGCATATATAAAAATTCTACCAAACAGGCAGAACTTTAATTTATGGATGAGGATAATAATAGCATATTAGAAGGTTAAAATTCTTAGGATATGATAAAAACTGTAAGAATGGAGAAAATACCTTAGGATTTTACCTTCACTTAGGCCCAAGAAGTGAGAGGCCCAGTACAATACTAATTGGAGGAAATGACTGCTCAGATGGTAAAGAATATGCCTGCAGTGGGGGAGACCCAGTTTGATCCCTGGTTTGGGAAAATCCCCTGGAGAAGGGAATGGCGACCCACTCCAGTATTCTTGGCTTGAGAATTCCATGGACAGAGGAGCCTGGTTGGCTACAGTCCGTGGGGTGGCAAAAAGTCAGACACAACTGAGCAGCTAACACTTTACCACTTTCAAGAAACTGTACATTTTAAAAGATTTATGGGACACTTGATTCAGTTACATTCCTCAGCAAATTCAGACAATATATAGTCATGCTGCTTAAAAATTTATTATATATTTGCCTTTTATTTAAAATCCACAACTAATTTTTTAATGTATATAAGAAGTCTCTGAATGGAGTCACTGCTAGATCACTTGAACTTAAATCAGAATAGCTTTATGCAGATTAATTCAAGACATAATTTGCATAGTGATCAGTGTTCTTTTTTCTTTAAAGGTCAGAGAAACAAGGGAACTTCTAATGTTATTTATGTATTTTCTACCACTCATTACAAGATTGGGTCTTCAGAGTAGAAAGGAAATAAAAGAACCAAAAGCAAGTAATGAATACAATCCATGAAATAAATTCATGAATATTTTGTGTAGCTCCTAAAATAGCAGAGAAAACCTTTGTTCTGAATACTAAGTGTCAGTATAGGGATTTTCTAAAATGATGAAAATCAATTTCTTTCCTTCATTAATGTGTTTAAAGTAACCACTTTCTTTCAGAAAGCATCATAGTCAAACAATAATAGATACATATATATATACAGAAAGAGAGATTTTGAAAAACAATCATCAAGAGAAAACATTAAGTTACTAAATTATGGAACAAAGACAATACTCCTCAAGTGGCCAGGATGAATTTGTAGATGTTTAGTGTGAAAATTCCCATGTCACACTTCGTTATCATGATCTATTTTCTTTTTAGTTAGAACTTATTCTTATATTTTCATTCTAACAACAACTTGCTGCTGCTGCTGCTAAGTCGCTTCGGTCGTGTTCAACTCTGTGCGACCCCATAGATGGCAGCCCACCAGGTTCCCCTGTCCCTGGGATTCTCCAGGCAAGCATACTGGAGTGGGTTGCCATTTCCTTCTCCAATGTTAGGTAGGTAAAATTTAGTAAGCATTGCTTTCACAATTTTGTGAATACTGAGCACGGGATGGTTCTTGATGTGTACCAGTTGATTAACTAATAAATTGTGGGAAAGACAAGTTATTCTAGTTTTAACTGCATTATTTGAGTTTCGAGCCTTCCTTATTTCCATGATTTCCTTCTATTTCAAAATAAGCTGAATGGTTAATGTGATTCCCAGTGGTATCCAGGTTCATATTAAAAAAAGTCATTTCCTCCTTCTGCTTGCTACTTTGCTTCTTTGCTCTAAATAATGAACCCTTAAACAAAACTTCAAAGTCTTTTTTCAACACAACTTGCCTCTTTTTCGTGACTCCGTTCTCCGTCCCCTTGCACCCAGGCCCCAGGCTGCAGGCCCCAACATAATGAACACAGGGTTTTCATACTTTTTCTTAGGTATACAAAGGGATGAATAAATCAATCTTTTCTCTCATGAAATATACAATATAAAAAGACAGAACAATATAAAAAATAATCATATATTCTGATGATTGTTCTATTCGAAATATACACCCCTTCTGAAGAGAAAAGACATCCAGGTTAATTTCAAAGAAAGGGACAACAGTGAGGAATTGTGTCCAACTGTCTCTTACCTTTAAAGTGAAGAAGCAGAATGATCTAGGTGGAGAAAAAAAAAAAATGCCTATCAAGGAGAAGCTCCGGGATCCGTCAATATCAGTGAGTGCTATGAAGGATTCTCTGTTCCTCCAAAAGCACTCTAGATACACTGAAAAAGCTTTCAGTCTCAATGAGAAGAATCAAGAACTGGAAAACAGGCTGGCTGAGGGCATCCTGGCAATCCCACAGGGTCCTGTTGAGCCATCCAAGTATGAATGACCTCTCAGATATAAGCTATTTATACTGTCACATTCCACAATAAAATATGAATGATGGAAGCTGCCAGAAAACAATACCACAGCTCAAGGCCAACTAGATTAAGATATCAAGAAACCCTGCAATGCGGAAGGGTGGATATCAGAGTTTCCAGGAAGGGAAGAAATATTCCATCATGGAAATATCATGACGTCTGAAACACCCATTAAGAAGTCTCTAGCTGCTCAAAAGCATTAAAGAAGGATACGTGTTTTACAAAGAAGTATTACAGCTGTGTTGCTCATTAGTCAAAATGGAAACCATATGGAAGTGTTTTTGGCATACAACTAAATTTAAAACAAGTAAGCCATTTTCAGAAAGTGTTCCGCGTGAATGTCTCCATTTTCAAAGTTGTCTTTTAAAATTGCTTTTCCTTATACAATTTTGAATTGATTCAATACTCTAAAATAATCCACTTGTATAACAGAGGTAAACTCAAGTTTCCTGAAGTCTAGTATTGGTCTGCTGCTGCTGCTGCTGCTAAGTCGCTTAAGTTGTGAACGACTCATTGTGACCCCATAGACGTAGCCCACTAGGCTCCCCCGTCCCTGGGATTCTCCAGGCAAGAACACTGGAGTGGGTTGCCATTTCCTTCTCCAATGCATGAAAGTGAAAAGTGAAAGTGAAGTTGCTCAGTTGTGTCCTACTCTTGGTGACCCCATGGACTGCAGCCTTCCAGGCTCCTCCGTCCATGGGATTTTCCAGGCAAGAGTACTGGAGTGGGGTGCCATCGCCTTCTCCGAGTATTGGTCTATGTCAGTGTTTATTTTTACCAACGATTCTACTGGAAGCCTCATCTGATTCAGCTTCTTCTGCAAATACATGTCATTCACATGAATTTAGCCTGCAGAGGATCAACATAATTTTATATAGCCTTTTATCTTTATACTCATTTATAAGTGACAGATTTTAACATCTAAAAGATAAATTCAGAATGAAAAGTCTTTCATATGGTATTTTTGTTTGAGTCTTACTGGAATAGACATTGATGCTGAAACATGTATGAAAATACAACGTGTTTATCTGTAAGAACCATATTGAAAATCATACATTGTACAAAAGGAACTAATATGTGCTCCTTTTAATAGAAACGTATACTTGACCAATGAAATAGTTTATAACAGAGAGAGAGCTACACAGATAAGGGGTAAGCTGGAGATGTCACTTGATAGAATTAAATATTCAGCTATAATAGTTTACAGGTTGCAAGCTAAAAGAAAACATTAATGATTCAGCAAAACTCTGAGAAACTTGGGAGGTTTTATTAAGTGATATCCCATTGTTCAACATAATATTATTTAATAAAAAATGAAGAAATAAGTCTACTGATCATGAAATAGATAAACTAGAATATATCTTATATTCTGAATAAGAAGAAAAATTCAAGTTATTTAAACACAATAATAATAGAATAGAAATAATGCAAAGAAAGAGAGGAAAACAACAGAATGGGAAAGACTAGAGATCTCTTCAAGAAAATTAGAAATAAAGGGAACATTTCATGCAAAGATGGGCTCGATAAAGGACAGAAATGGTATGGATCTAAAAGAAGCAGAAGATATTAAGATGAAGTGGCAAGAATATACAGAAGAACTATACAAAAAAAGGTCCTCACAACCCAGATAATCACGATGCTGTGATTACTCACCTAGAACCAGGCATCCTGGAATGTGAAGTCAAGTGGGCCTTAGAAAGCATCACTATAAACAAAACCAGTGGAGGTGAAGGAATTCCAGTTGAGCTGTTTCAAATCCTCAAAGATGATGGTATGAAAGTGCTGCACTCAATATGCCAATAAATTTTGGAAACATAGCAGTGGCCAGAGGACTGGAAAAGGTCAGTTTTCATTCCAATCCCAAAGAAAGGTACTGCTGAAGAAGGCTCAAATTACTGTAGAATTGCACACATCTCACCTGCTAGCAAATTAATGCTCAAAATTCTCTAAGCCAGGCTTCAACAGTACAAGAACCATGAACTTTCACATGTTCAAGCTGGATTTAGAAAAGGCAGAGGAACCAGAGATCAAATTGCCAGCATCTATTGGATCATCGCAAAAGTAAGAGTGCTGCAGAAAAACATCTATTTCTGCTTTATTGACTAGGCCAAAGCCTTTGACTGTGTGGATCACAACAAACTGTGGAAAATTCTGAAAGAGATAGGAATACCAAACCACCTGACCTGCCTCTTGAGAAATCTGTATGCAGGTCAGGAAGCAACAGTTAGAACTGGACATGGAATGAAAGACTGGCTCCAAATAGGGAAGGAATACATCAAGGCTGTGTATTGTCACCCTGCTTATTTAACTTATATGCAGAGTACATCATGAGAAATGCTGGGCTGGAGGAAGCACAAGCTGGAATCAAGATTGCCGGGAGAAATATCAAAACCTCAGATATGCAGATGACACCACCCTTATGGCAGAGAGCAAAGAAGAACTGAAGAGCCTGTTAATGAAAGTGAAAGAGGAGAGTGAAAAAGTTGGCTTAAAGCTCAACATTTAGAAAACTAAAATCATAGCATCAGGTCCCATCTCTTCATGGCAAATAGATGGGGAAACTATGTAAACAGTGACAGACTATTTCCAAGATCACTGAAGATTGTGACTGCAGCCATGAAATTAAAAGAGGCTTGCTACTTGGAAAAGAACTTAAGACCAACCTAGATAGCATATTAAAAACCAGAGACATTACTTTCCCAACAAAGGTCCATCTAGTCAAGGCTATGGTTTTTCTAGTAGTCATGTACGGATGTGAGAGTTGGACTAGAAAGAAAGCTGACTGCTGAAGAATTGATGCTTTTGAACTGTGGTATTGGATAAAACTCTTGAGAGTCCCTTGGACTGCAAGGAGATCCAACCAGTCCACCCTAAAGGAGATCAGTCCTGAATATTCATTGGAAGGACTGATGCTGAAGTTCCAATAATATGGCCATCTGATAGGAAGAACTGACTCACTGGAAAAGAACCTGATACTGGGAAAGGTTGAAGGCAGGAGGAGAAGGGGATGACAGAGGATGAGATGGTTGCATGGCATCACTGACTCAATGGATATGAGTTTGACTAACCTCTGAGAGTTGGTGATGGACAGGGAGGCCTGGTGTACTACAGTCCATGGGGACACAAAGAGTCAGACACAACTGAGAAACTGAGCTGAAGTGAACTCAGAACAATACAGAAGGAAACTTAGTCCTCTAACACGAGATGAAATTACTAGAAATAATAAATTAAAGATGGCACAATAAATGCCAACAATGTCTTAAGCTATTTAAGACAATGTATTTTTGAGTATTGTTTGACACACACAAGGTCTAGAAAAGCAACCTGCATGGAATAAGTTCTTATATATGTATTATTGGTACACTGTACTTTATATGTGTATATATAAAACAGTGTATTACACATTAGTCAGTAAATATACATAAGTTATTAATAATATACTAATATATTTTAATAATATACCCCTTGTCCAAGGTAAGGAGCAGTGGCTGCGCTTTGCTGGAGCAGCCGTGAAGAGATATCCCACATCCAAGGTAAGAGAAACCCAAGTAAGATGGTAGGTGTTACAAGAGGGCAGACACACTGAAACCATAATCACAGAAAACTAGTCAATCTAATCACACTAGGACCACATCATTGTCTAACTGAATGAAATGAAAGCATGACATGTGGGACGGGTCATGGTGGAGAGGTCTGACAGAATGTGGTCCAAAGAAGGGAATGGCAAACCACTTCAGTATTCTTGCCTTGAGAACCCCATGAAGAGTGTGAAAAGGGAAAATGATTGGCTACTGAAAGAGGAACTTCCCAGGTCAGTAGGTGCCCGATATGCTACTGGAGATCAGTGGAGAAATAACTCCAGAAAGAATGAAGGGATGGAGCCAAAGCAAAAACAATACCGAGCTGTGGCTGTGACTGGTGATAGAAACAAGGTCCGATGCTGTAAAGAGCAATATTGCATAGGAAACTGGAAAGTCAGGTCCATGAATCAAGGCAAATTGGAAAGGGTCAAACAGGAGACGGCAAAAGTGAACACTGACATTCTAGGAATCAGAGAACTAAAATGGACTGGGATGGGTGAATTTAACTCAGATGAACATTATGTCAACTACTGCGGGCAGGAATCCCTCAGAAGAAATGGAGTAGCCATCATGGTCAACAAAAGAGTCCAAAATGCAGTACTTGGAGGCAATCTCAAAAACGACAGAATGATCTCTTTTCGTTTCCAAGGCAAATCATTCAATATCACGGTAATCCAAGTCTATGCCCCAACCAGTAACACTGAAGAAGCTGAACGGTCCTATGAAGACCTGAAAGTCCTTTGAGAACTAACACCCAGAAAAGATGTCCTTTTCATTAAAGGGGACTGGAATGCAAAAGTAGGAAATCAGGAAACAGCTGGAGTAACAGGCAAGTTTGGTCTTGGAATGCGGAATGAAGCAGGGCAAAGACTAATAGAGTTTTGCCAAGAAAATGCACTGGTCATAGCAAACACCCTCTTCCAACAACACAAGAGAAGACTCTACACATGGACATCACCAGATGGTCAACACCGAAATCAGATTGATTATATTCTTTGCAGCCAAAGATGGAGAAGCTCTATACAGTCAACAAAAACAAGACCAGGAGCTGACTGTGGCTCAGATCATGAGCTCCTTATTGCCAAAATCAGACTTAAATTGAGGAAAGTAGGGAAAACTGCTAGACCTTTCAGGTACGACGTAAATCAAATCCCTTATGATTATACAGTGCAAGAGAGAAATAGTTTTAAGGGACTAGATCTGATAGATAGAGTACCTGATAAACCATGGCTGGAGGTTCATGACACCGTACAGGAGACAGGGATCAAGACCATCCCCATGGAAAAGAAATGTAAAGAAGCAAAATGGCTGTCTGGGGAGGCCTTACAAATAGCTGTGAAAAGAAGAGAAGGGAAAAGCAAAGGAGNTGACTCATTGGAAAAGTCTCTGATGCTGGGAGGGATTAGGGGCAGGAGGAGAAGGGGACGATAGATGAGATGGCTGGATAGCATCGCTGACTCGATGGGCATGAGTCTGAGTGAACTCCGGGAGTTGGTGATGGACAAGGAGGCCTGGCGTGCTGCAGTTCATGGGGTCCTAAAGAGTCGGTGACGACTGAGCGACTGAACTGAACTGAATTGAATATATTTTAATGTATATTATATAAGAATGTATATTGTGAGTATGTACATACAGCATATATGAACACTACTTTTATTTTTCACATTTGCAAAAAATAAACACTTCTCTAGAAATAATTTTCCATAATTTGCATTTATAGAAAGATCTGTGCTTTTTAACAATAACTGCAGATATCAAAGAAATAATAATAGATAATTGGCTCCATAACAAACATATATAATTATTTCTTTTATATCTTTATATATGCACATACATACATGTGTGTGTATATGAATGTGTTTGTGTGTGTGTAACATTCCGATGAGGACCTTAATTAATTCTGGTCTTGAAAAACATGAAGAATATTTAAATTCCTAGACAAATGACTTTAAAGCAGGAATATTTTAGAAAGCTACCTCAGTTATTGTGAAAATCAAAAGTTAAATGATGCCTCCTTTAAGGTTATAGAGAGGATATTCCTGAGGATATTTATGAAAATTCAGGACAAATGTTTGTGGCATTTTGAATATTCATGTGAGCAAGAAAACTAAAGAACCGAACCAGTGAAATTAAAAGCCCAAGGGATCTCGATGATTATTTATGTCAGTATCCACATTTTATAGAATATAAATCTGAGGCTCAAGATTGTAAACAGTCTTGTCTATGGTCAGAATAAGAAGGGTTTGGTTTGACTGTCTTTGGAGGTCAAACTCCTAAGTAATTTTTAAAAATTCTGTAAGCCAGTGTTCTCAGTTTGGATCAATATAAAAACCTGTTTTAAAGAGAATTAGTATTTTTTCTCAGAACCTGAGAAATATATCTGTGAACTCCAATTTGAATGACATTGCTGTAGGTCATGAGGGTTATCCCAAGCATTTCAAACAGAAATTCTTAATTCCAAGCAAATTTAAAGCAGTCATATAGTCAACTTATCTCACACTTGCACATTTCTTTTGTAGTTGCAAAATTATCCTTCAAAGAAAAAAATCATTTGGAATATTTCTCAAATACAAGGGTAGATACATATTCTAAGCTAAAAGTTAAAGAAGAAAGTCATAAAAGAGAATTCACATGAAATATTAAAGAAGATGTATGAATTGAATTTATCATTTCTTTAAAAATCGCTTTGGTGAAGATATTTGTTTACAAAATTTGGATAACTTTAGAATCAGTAACTATGAAGGTTACATCACTGAACACTATGCATGTTTATCAGTCTCAATGATCACCAGCGAATCATCAATCCTAGTATTTATTCTCATTAATACAAAGTATTAGCTTGTCAGCGTAATGAGTATAGCCCTTCTTATAGTATTTATATTAAAACAAATTATTCATTAGAATGTGGTGACAAAATAGGGTAATTGCCTTATTTTTGCTTTGGCAGAATTCAAATAACAAAACTGGATCACAGAAATTTATAAAATAATTAAAGGGGATATTTTACTTTTGCTTTAAGTACTTCAATAATAGTGCATAATATTTGCCAGGAAGCAAAGCATTCAAATAGAAATGTTTGAATGCTTTTTCCAAAACTATTTATATACACAAATCTAAAATTTAAATCAATTAATCTCTTTAAGGGGCTGCCCAGGTGATGCTAGTGGTAAAGAACCTGCCTGTCAATGCAGGAGACATAAGAAACGTGGGTTCAATCCCCGGGTCGGGAAGACTCCCTGGAGGAGGGCACAGCAGCCCACTCCAGTATTCTTGCCTGGAGAATCCCATGGACAGAGAAGTTTGGAGGGCTATGGGCCATAGGGTTGCAAAGAGTCAGACACAAATGAAGTGATTTAGCATCCACAAGCTCTTTAAGAGAGAGATCTGAACAAAGTTAAGCATATTCTAAGGGAATACAGATGAAAACTACAAATAAACTCTTCAAAGTACAAACTCAAAAGAAATTGCAGAAAGTACACATTTTACATATAATACATTTATCCATACAAAATATAATTTCAAAATATGCTCATTTACTTATTGCCTGGAATTCTTAAGAAATTATCCACTGTAGTTGGCAGTGGAACTGAGAAGATACTTTATGCACTGCTTAATTTTCTTTGACATAACAATAAAAACAATAGGAAAATAAAAGTATAATCATCCCATTATTAAAAATAGCACTTGACTATCATGAATCAAACTACAGTAATTATAAAAATAGAATTTTTTGCCTAGCATTATATATTTTGCAAAAATATATTTAATATATCTTATAGAATAATTCAATTGATTTAATATAATCACATTATTGGGTTTAATTCTTTTCAGATTTCAGGTTACACACTGATAATTTTGTTTTCAATATATATAGAAGAAATCTTTATTTTTATATTTTTTAATCACATTTTTAAAATTTCAACAAGTCATTTTAAAGTTTCAAAATTCCCTCTTTACTCTTAAATTCTTAGGAAAATTGTTCCATTCTTCATAAGGGAAATTACAACATAGTAATAAGAGTATTAGACATGTAAAGCTTCAGAATAAATACAAATGAACAGCTTGCAATCCCAAACAAGTGTAACATTGATGTATTCACTTTAATTTGTAATTATAGTTTATTTTTTAAAATTTTCCCCATTAGACTACTCTTTCATTATTTTGTAAGACTGTTTCAAAATTAGAAAATAGAGCTATTTTTCCCTCCTGTTTCACTTAACATGGCTTGGGAAGAATGACCACACATCAAAAACCATCATCAAATTTTATGATTGATGGTTATTTTTCAGAGCTTTAAAACACATACAAGTAATTTGATGCTTAAAGTTGGTAAGTCATTATAATTTTCAGAGAGGAAAAAATTTAAATCATGAAGCTTGACAATATGGAAACTAAATGATTCTCATGGGTGTTCAAGGGCTTTTTTGCTTTCCAAATCATTTAAAATTTCTACTTGTAACTGTAGTACTTGGAAGAGGCTTTCCATTTTAATACTGTGATGACATGCACCATAAAATGCATGGACTGCATGAAAGACCTCTCATGAGACACAACTCTAATAATCCACAGAGGATACAAAACTCTCTAAACTATTTTCCTGAATTATATTAACCACAGGGTTTCAGAAGCATGTGAAAAAAATACGTAAAGAATATATCTTTGGGGAGTTTGCTCATGGTTTCATATCATGTGAATCTTCTTTGTTTCATCAGTATTCCCACTTCCTTATTTTCTTTCTGAGTCTCAGTAACTTTGTAGAGTACAAATATTATGTTGAAATGCTACATTTGCATGAATCAATGTGTTAATTTCATTAGTCCCATAAATGAAACAACCTTTGACAAACATCATGTGTACAAATTTCCAATGTACTTGAAAGGTGAAAGGTAAATTTAGGGCTACTTTTTATACCCTACGCCACAGTTGAGAACTTGACCTTGAGGAGAAAGATGCTGATGTGTAAGCATGAAAGTAGCAAGTTAAGTTCTTTCTGGAGAATACAAAATAAGTCTTGTCAAAAATACCTAAAGTACAGTAATCAAAAGAAGGCATATCATTGACTTCACTAGTAGTCAGAAGCTTGACTTTGTTGTTCTTTGGAATAAAATGTTTAGAAAATGGTGAGATATTTTAAATGTATAATGCTTATGGAAGAAAAGTAAATAAGACAAACATAAAAGGAGAGGACTGATGAACTAATTAGTAAAAAGTTTTGCACTTTTTATGTTTAAAATAAATGCAAAGGGGCTATATGAATTTACTGTTGTTAAAGATATATAATTCTATCTAGAGTCTAACTTATTGAAAATGCCTTATTTCAACCATTCCTCTGATTTAATTGCTGTGTTCAGTAAATGAAGAGAGAAAAACCAGAACCTAGGGAATAAAGTAATAAATCCAAAGTTTATGCAGAGATGCAAAAACCCAGAGTAATCAACACAATACTGATGGAGGAATAAGTCAAGGGACTGACAATACCTGACTTCAAGACAATACAGTCATGTAAAGCAAAATAAATAAACAAAACTGAGGGGGAAATAAAAGACTTACCATAAAGCTTCAGTGTTCAGGACAATATAACGTTGGCAAAGAACAGACAAAATAGATCAACTGGAACAGTTAAAGAGCCCAGAAATAGACCCCCCCAAATTTAGTCAACTAATGTTTGAAAAATAAGCAAAAGTAATACAAAGGCAAAGACAGTCTTTTTAAGAAATGGTGCTGGAACTATTGGCCATCCTCATTAACAAGTAACTCCTGATAAAGAACTTGACACCTTTCACAAAAATTAACTAAAAGTGGATGATAGATCTAAACGTAGAATGCAAAACTATAAAGCTCTTAAATGATGACTCATAACACAATCTAGATAACTTTGGGTTGGTGATGACTTTTTAGATACAACACAAAAAAGCACAATCAATAAAAAAAAAAATTGGTGAATTGGACTTCATTAAGACAATGGGAATAGAATGAAAAGGCAAGTCACTGTCTGGGAGAAAATATTTTCCAAAGACATATCTGATAAAGGATAGTTACCCAAAATACAAAAAAAAAAAAAAACCTCTCCAATAAGAAAACTAACTTGACTAAAAAAAAAAAATGGGCCAAAGACTTCAACAGACACCTCACTAAAGAAGAGACGCAGGTGGAAAATAAGCATATTCCAAGATGCTTCACATCATATGTTATAAAAGAAATGTAAATTAAAACAATTGAAAGTGAAAGTCACTCAGTCGTGTCTGACTCTTTGCCACACCACGCACAGTCCATGGAGTTCTCCAGGCCAGAATACTGGAGTGGGTAGCCTTTTCCTTCTCCAGGGCATCTTCTCAACCCAGGGATTGAACCCAAGTCTCAGGCATTGCAGGTAGATTCTTTACCAGCTGAACCACAAGGGAAGCCTAAGAATACTGGAGTGGGTAGCTTATCCTTTTTCAAGCGAATCTTCCTGACCCAGGAATTGAACTGGGGTCTCCTGCATAGCAGGCAGATTCTTTACCAACTGAGCTACCAGGGAAGGTAAAAGTTGCTTCAGTTGTGTCCGACTCTGTGTGACCCCGTAGACAGCAGCCCATCAGGCTCCCTCATCTCTGGGATTCTCCAGGCAAGAACACTGGAGTGGGTTGCCATTTCCTTCTCCAATGCATGAAAGTGAAGTGAAAGTGCAGTCGCTTAGTCATGTCCGACTCTTCACGACCCCATGCACTGCAGCCCATCAGGCTCCTCCGTCCATGGGATTTTCCAGGCAAGAGTACTGGAGTGGGGTGCCATTGCCTTCTCCAGGGAAGGTACTACTATATACCTATTAGGATGATAAAAATCACCCAAATATAAACTGAAAACACCAAATGCAGAGAAGGCTGTGGAACAAGAGCAATTCTCAATCATTATTAGTTTGAATGTAAAATGATACAGTCACTTTGGAAGACATTTAATCAGTTTCTTACAACACCAAACACTCTTATCATGCTGCTGCTGCTAAGTCGCGGCAGTCATGTCCAACTCTGTGTGACCCCATAGACGGCAGCCCACCAGGCTTCTCCGTCCCTGGGATTCTCCAGACAAGAATACTGGAGTGGGTTGCCATTTCCTTCCCCAGTGCATGAAAGTGAAAAGTGAAAGTGAAGTCGCTCAGTTGTGTCTGACTCTTCGCAACCTCACGGACTGTAGCCCACCAGGCTCCTCCCTCTATGGGATTCTCCAGGCATAAGGCCCCGCAATCAAATGAGCTGAAAACGACGTCCACTCAAAAACCTGCACACAGACGTTGTTAGTAGCTTTATCCATAATTGCTAAAACTTAGAAGAAATAGCCCACTCCAGTACTCTTGCCTGGAAAATCCCATGGACGGAGGAGCCTGGGTAGGCTGAGGTCCATGGTCTCGCAAAGAGTCGCACACGACTGAGCGACTGCACTTTCACTTTTCACTTTCATGCATTGGAGAAGGAACTGGCAAACCACTGCAGTCTTCTTGCCTGGAGAATCACAGGGATGGGGGAGCCTGATGGGCTGCCGTCTATGGGGTCACACAGAGTCGGACACGACTTAAGTGACTTAGCAGCAGCAGCAGAAGAAGAAATAGATGCATGAATAAACTGGTACATCAAAACAATGAAGCATTATTTAGCCCTAAAAAGGAATGAGGTACCAAGCGGTAAAAAGATAAGAAAGAAACTTAAATGCATACTACTAAGTGAAAGAAACCGATGTGAAAAGGCTACATGGTGTATGGTTCTAACAATATGACATTTGGGAAAAGGCAAAAAACTATGGAGTAAGTAAAAACATCAATGCTTGCTATGGGTTAATGGGAGAAAGGGATGAACAGTCTGAACACAGATGATTTTTAGGACAAGGAAACTTTATATGATACTATAATGGTGGATACATGTCATATAACAACTGTCAAAAACCATGGAATGTACAATTAAGGGTAAACTCTGGTATAAAGTATGGACTTTGGGTGATGATCTATAAATTCAGGTCCACTAATTGTAACAAATATAGGTTATCTAGTGGAAGATTTTGACCACGGAGACCATGTATGTGTGGGGGCAGGGATTATATGGAACACTTCTGCACCATCTTTTCAATTTTTCTGTGAACATAAAATGGCACTAAGAATAGTCTACTGGAAAAGTATTCATTCACAGTAACCTTGCATTTTCTTATTAGTTTCCTACAATCAAGGAGTCCTTAAAAATATTTGTATTTAATCTTAAGACATCACTGGTGTGTGTGTACGTGTGCATGCTAAGTCACTTCAGTCGTGTGCACCTCTTTGAGACCCTTTGGACTGTAGCCCACCAGGCTCCTCTGCCCATGGGATTCTCCAGGCAAGGTTACTGGAGTGGGTTGCCATGCCCTCCTCCAGGGGATCTTCTCGACCCGACCCAAGGATCAAATCCACGTGTTATGTCGCCCAGCAGGCAGCCAGGTTCTTCACCACTATGGCCACCTGGGAAACCCGAGTGTGTACATGTATATGTGTGCACATGTGTATATGGCTGTGTACATGTAAGCATATACGTATATGTATGTGTTAGAGTGTGTGTGTGTGTAAGACAGGACGGAGTGACTTCTTTGTTTATTTATGAATCAATGACACTCAACTTTAACACATCAAAAAGGAAGATGTGTGGAGAAATAAAGATTTCACTAAAGGTAAATTCATGGGCAAATATAAATGTTAGTATTATTTTAACAATGGCTGGTAACTGCTGTCATCTGTTTCTACATGACTTAAGAGGTTAATACATTAAAAATTACTAGTGTGAAATCTAGGATTACTGTAACTTTGGATTATAGCTAAATCTTATTTTCTACATAATTTAGGGTACTAATGCATTAAAAATATTAGTTTATGTTTTGGGACACATTATGTATAAAAATATAATTTTGTAAAAGTAGTGGGAAGAAAATTTTTTGTGTGTTACTGAAGTTCAGCTGGTATAAATTCAAATAAAAGTGTTATAACTTTAAGATTTCAAATGAAATCCCCATGGTAACCAAAAGAAAATAGCTCTAGAATACACACAAAGGAAATGAGAAAGAAGTTAAAATGTTTCACTACACACATAGATACACAAAATACTAAAAAACAAAAGAGTAATATAAGAACAGGAGTGACTATATCAATGTCAGACAAAACAAATATTAACTTAAAAAAATTACAAAAAACAATGGACATTACACTAAGTGAAATAAGCCAGTCATAAAAAGACAAATACTGTATTATTCCACTTATATAAGGTAGTTAGAGTTGTCCTGGCAAAGGCAATGGCACCCCACTCCAGTACTCTTGCCTGGAGAATCCCAGGGATGCAGGAGCCTGGTGGGCTGCTGTCTCTGGGGTCGCAGAGAGTTGGACATGACTGAAGCGACTTAGCAGCAGCAGAGTTGTCCAAATCATAAAAACAGATAGTAGCATGGTGACTGCCAGTGAGTGGAGGAAGAAGGGAATGGGGAGCAATTGTTTAATAGATAGAGTTTTAGTTTGCAAGAGGAGGAGAGTTCTGCATGTGGATAGTAGTGATAGTTGTACAACAAAACGAATGCACTTCATACCACTAAACTGTACACTTAAAATGGTTGAGATGGTAGATTTTCTGGTATGTGTGCTTTATCACAATTTTTAAATGAAGGAAAAAATATAGACCAAATTAAGTGAAGTGAGTGAAGTCGCTCAGTCGTGTCCGACTCTTTGCAACCCCATGGACTGCCAGGCTCCTCTGTCCATAGGATTCTCCAGGCAAGAATACTGGAGTGGGTTACCATTTCCTTCTCCAGGGGATCTTCCTGACCCAGGGAATCTTCCTGACCCAGGGATCAAACCCGGGTCTCCCGTATTGGAGGCAGACGCTTTAACCTCTGAGCCACAGGGAAGCACAAGTTAGATTTTGTTAAAATTAAGTTCCCATACATCAAAGGGCACCATTTAGAGAGTGAGAAGCAAACCACAGACTGGAAAAAATATTTGCAATACACTTGATTAATAAAAAAATTAAAAAGATATGTTCCTAGCACAACACTTTATGAAGTTTCTATTAAGAACTCTTTTTTTTTTTCAGACTCAATCTGTAATTACAGGAATCAGTAACTTAAAAAAAATTACTTATCTTCTGAATGCATGTATTTTATCTTTGTTAAAACTTCATGCCAAATGGCAAGAGAATGAAAGTTGAATAACCAGGATCTAATTGCAAGAATGCAATTTACTTGTGTGCAGAATAACAATTAAAAAAAAAAGTCTCTATTTTAGACTCTGAGTTTGGAAAGATTTTTCTTTTGGGACTTCTGTCCACTGTATTTAATTGGTACCCTGAACTTGCCCATCGTTTTCATGTCCACTGACTTTGCTCTACATTTTTATCATTTTATGAGTAAATTAACCAAAAGCGTATATGGTCTTTGTATCTCTAGCACTTCTCCTTGTCAATACAGTCTGCAGTTACAAGATTTAATCTCCTAAATTCACATATCTAAGGATGCTTCATGAAGGAGAAAACTGATTATCTTCCGAACCAGATTACAAAAGTTATTTTGTATCCTATTGCACCAAAATGGACTCCATTATTACACAAATTTACAACTCATTAAATTATTTTCCTGCCTCAGTTTGCTCTAATGATGCAATAACATGTCCTTCTGGTTTCTTCTTTTTTCCCCTGACAATCACTTTAAAGTTCTTAAAAATCACTTCTTGCATTAAAAGTTCCAGTTCAGATGTTAGATTTTGGGGACTTCTTTGTTAGCATGAGGAACAAATTCTACCCTTCAGACAATATTCCCCCTTATCATTGTTTATGCCTTAGCTCACTTTACAGGCCTCTATTTCTACCAGAAAGCCTATGCATTCCTCTACAGCAGTGATCAGCTCTTCAATTTTGAATCTACAGTATCTGGCATTTAGTAGATATTTAATAAATATACAGTATTGCTTATCTTTGTGTTACGCATGTTACACACATATGTATGTGCGACTGAATTTAGCCTTTTGGTTATTTGCCACTTTGAAACAAGAGTCTANCCTCTATTTCTACCAGAAAGCCTATGCATTCCTCTACAGCAGTGATCAGCTCTTCAATTTTGAATCTACAGTATCTGGCATTTAGTAGATATTTAATAAATATACAGTATTGCTTATCTTTGTGTTACGCATGTTACACACATATGTATGTGCGACTGAATTTAGCCTTTTGGTTATTTGCCACTTTGAAACAAGAGTCTACTCCTGAGGTCTTTCTGTTGAGCTTGTATTAATAAAAGGAAAATATTGACATAATCCATAAAAGTGGCATCTGTGACTTTAGTGGGGAAGCATTAAGGCATATTATCTCAGCCAGCTTTATCATTCGTTGGCCTCTTAACTACAGATGGGATTTAATTACTTCTTACAGACATTTAACATTTTAGCTTCCACAACATTGCCCACTAGCTATTTAGCACTTCTGTTCATAGTTTTTACCCCAAATTCATCAAATTATACTATTAATTCTTATTATTCTTTAATGCAGCAACATATAAAAATCAGTAGTTTGTTCACAAGCAGATAGAAGTAAGCGCCAAGATCATATGTTTGCCTTTTCAAAGAAGAGAAGCGCTAAAATAAAATAGTAGGTAAATAAAATTCAAGTTGGTAAGCAGAGTAGCCATTGGAAACTATTTCTATAAACAAACATATATGTGTATATAAATTACTGAAGTTCCTTCCGGTCAAGGGAAACTGTGTAGATATATGCACCATTGTGCCAAGGACAGACTGGTCCTTTGCAGACACTTACCCTCTGACAGCATGAATAAGTCTCAGTGACGGATAGGCAGTCCGCACTTTCAGTTTATTCTTAAGGATTAACGCGTTAACCCACTCCACGTGCTTCTCTCCTCCTTTGACCATGAAAGCAGGGATCCAAAGGACACTGTCATTCAGCATGGAGAGTCTATGCACAAATTTTTCTCGGTCACTCTCATTCCGAAAGCCTCCGAACGCTCTTTGTACAACCGATGGATTCATGGTAATAAAATCTGATTTAGTTCCCACATCTGCAGCAAACTCCACCACAGGGGCTAGATTACACCTGAAGAGGGAAAAAATTAATGGATAAATGAAAAGTAAGTATGAAGCATTCACTCAGAAAATAGCATTCATGAAAAGAAAAAAAGCAGAATGAGCATTTTTTGTTTGTTTGTTTGTTTTTAACCAGGTAGGGAAAAAACATAATCTGCCTGGTAAAATTACATTTTTAGCAAGTCAACACACTTTCAGGAATATAGCACTGTCTTCAATAAGGATTATAATGGGGCTCAGATTGTCATTTATACTAACACAGCCTGTTGTTGAAGAATACTCATTGCTATTATCTTCATAAAACCACATGATATGAATTCCTAATGAGGGGATTTATGATGGTAAATTCATAAGAGCTCTGCCATGAAGTAGGCAGTCTAAGCCACATGCTGTTCTAGAAGTAAAATACACTTGACCTGATAGTCTAACCTGCACCACTTGTCAAGCTTAAGTCATTTCAACAAGTTTCTAAACATATGTAAGTGGAGATGGCTTTTCGGTACCCTGAGGTTAAGGGAAAAATATAACTCCTTGCAACATTTTCCACAAACCTATTTGTAATTGCTTTCCCTAGGCCTAAATGGGGAGGAAAAGTAAGAAAATGGAGTTACTGCATTTAATATGCCTTTTTGAGAAGTTCAGTTCAGTTCAGTTCAGTAGCTCAGTCGTGTCCGACTCTTTCGACCACGCTAGGCCTCCCTGTCCATCACCAACTCCCGGAGTTCACTCAGACTCACGCCCATCGAGTCAGTGANTGATTCCAGCTTGTGTTTCTTCCAGTCCAGTGTTTCTCATGATATACTCTGCATATAAGTTAAATAAGCAGGGTGACAATATACAGCCTTGACATACTCCTTTTCCTATTTTGATCCAGTCTGTTGTTCCATGTCCAGTTCTAACTGTTGCTTCCTGACCTGCATACAGGTTTGAGATGTTACCAGAGAAAAATCCTCTACCAAGGGATCAGATATCTTTCTGTCCCTTTTGAAAACATCCTCAAAATGCCTGCCTTCCCTACTAATCAAACATGAGCCCTTTGTGGAGGAGGACCCCTGTTCTCAACACCCGAGCTCCTGGGCCTCACAAAGTACCTGATTCTTATTCTACTCTTATAACCTGATTTTTGCATTTTAAGAAAGCTTTGGAAAGCACCTGGAATTTGTCTTTCACTTGTGATACTTTGATTCTGTCACAAAGAGTTCTGGATTTGATGAAACTTAAAAAACAGCTTTTAAATTTTACAATAGTTTAACTCGCTAAAAAAAAAAAAAGGCACATTTTAATTAGTTGATCAGTGAAAAATTAGATTTTTAACAAACAAGTGTTTGCTATTTGAAAAAAAAAATTGAATCTATACATTCATGAAAACACTCTCTCACACGCACAGATTTTTTTTCTTTCCTTTTTGGTTGTTTACATCAGCCTTTTGAGTGAAGGGAAGATGAACTAATTTCCTCTTGCTGCATTTTTGGAGGTTTGACTGCATTATGAATGTTTCTCACATTTCTCTACCTGCTGCATTTCTCCACATTCATTAAATTCTCAAACCAGTTAAATTTAATTAGAAAGTAAAGTGTGTGTTCTTCTATTAAAATTATTGGCTTATCTATCATTCCTTATCTCTCTTAATTAATATATCTGATTACTTCCTAGATTTCTGACAACACTTATCTAACACAACCAATATCTTTCATCTCAAACAATTAAGCAGAGTCTCTGTTATCTAGGCTGAGCTATTGAGAGAAAACAAAGTTAACACATCATATTATTTAGAAATAATCTCAAGTCATATAACTTAAACTATACCCAGTAGATTATGTGATGAGTATTTATCTGTCTCCATCCATGATCCATGCATTTTGGAGATTAGTTATTCCTCATTCCTCTCACAGTAAGTATACTAGCGATGGGACTGCCCTGGGAAAGAACAGCTACATCTTACAGTGTAACTCACAGAAGACTAAGGATATGATTATTTTTAAAGTCTTAAAATGCACTCCACATCAGCTTCAAAAATAGTCTAAAATTCTAACCAAGCTGATTATAAGATGGATTTGGAAACCTTGGAAATACATTCTGAACAACATGGGTACAGACACTTCCCCTTCCTTAGGTAAAAAAATAGGCAGCTCTTGCTAACACGACAGTTAACATGTTCCTGTCTGGGGAGATCGCTTCAGACAGATCTTTCTGCTGTAATGATACCTCAGCCATCCTTTTCAGAAGATTCTACCAGAGGAAAAACAATATCTATAAATGTCAGTTTCTCTATAATTGTACAAGTAATCAGAGCCAACTCTGTTAAAGACAGCCAAGATAACATCCCAATGAATTATCTTTTCAAGAAAAAAAAAAAGACTTAGTTTATGCTTTTCATTCCTTTTTCTTGTCACATATTTAAAAGCCCCTCCATATCTCATGTTTGCAAACACCCACTCTTTAGAACAGCCTCAGCTCAGTTTCTGAAACAGGACTGTTTGGCCAGGTGTTACTGAAGAGTTAATAAAGTACTCATCAATAAAGCTGGGTGCTGAAAGACAGGGACTTTCCACCTTGGAAACAAAAAGAAACTAACAGAATAACAAGATTTCTAGAGAACACGGGTCATCAAGGGGGAACTAACGTTATCTGAGGAGGTAAAAAACACTAAGTGGCTGTGACGAAAACCGAAAGGGCATCAGGCGATCAAAGAATCATCAGTTCACCTGAGCTTTCCCAATCAGGCTTGGAGAAGGATGCAAATGGAAGTACTGAAAATAGCACGACAGAAGGACACACCGTAACATCTAGACTATGCTGGCTCCACAAGCTGCTTGTTCTTTTTGTGTGGAGTGCCCATGCCTAAGGAAAGATTAGTATCATGTCCACATGTGGCCAGCAAATTAACTTTGCTGCGGTTGGATTAGATATGTAGTCATATAATTAGCTGAATCATATAATCAGGGCAAGCATTAAGGAAGCCAAAATAACCAACCAGCTGTGTTGTACTCCAGCAATTCAGTAGACTTGGGAACTTCACAGCGTTACTAGTAGCAATGGCGCTGATTGAGCAAGATTATAAATAGGTTTGCAATCACACATTCTTTATCTTCCGTTTTAATAAATCTTCTCAGGGATTACAATAATCAAAAGTAGCCAGAATGGGTAGCAAGCATTATGAAGCATTATTTCACATTATTCTTAATCTTGTAAAATTAAAGAATGCCTGACTTTTAAATGGTGGATTTCTGTGAGTCAAAACTGCTGAGTATACAAGAATACTTAATGCAGTCAAGTTCCACTTCTTTAGCCAAGTTAAATTTTTGTGTGTGTGTGTTAGTTGCTCAGTCGTGTCCAACTCTTTTTCGACCCCATAGACTGTAGCCCACCAGGCTCCTCTGTCCATGGGATTTCCCAGGCAAGAGTACTGGAGTGGGGTGCCATTCCCTTTTCCAGAGAATCTTCCCACCCAGGGATGGAACCCTGATCTCATGCATTGCAGGCAGATTCTCTATCATCTGAGCTACCAGGGAAGCCTCAAATTTTTATACTGACCAACTATTTTGACATATCAAAAACATGAAACCATATCTAAGAATTAGGTATGGTGGCCAAACTCACTGCTTATTCAAAGCTGCCCAATTTTCAATTTGTGTTTATTTTCCAAGACTGATTAAAAACCTTTGGTAATGCAGCCAGCTCCATTTCCACCCTGCTGCTGCTGTTGCTAAGTCGCTTGAGTTGTGTCCGACTCTGTGCGACCCCACAGACGGCAGCCCACCAGGCTCTGCCTCCCTGAGATTCTCCAGGCCAGAACACTGGAGTGGGTTGCCCTTTCCTTCTCCAATGCATGAAAGTGAAAAGTGAAAGTGAAGTCGCTCAGTCATGTCCGACTCTTAGGGACCCCATGGACTGCAGCCCACCAGGCTCCTCCGTCCAGGAGATTTTTCACCCTAGGCCTCTGAAATTTCTTCTGTGATCTCAAGCTACATACGATGCCCTCTCAACAGTCCTTTTATGCAGAATTGAAGGCACTTTCATTTATCTCACGGCCATATAAAATATTCTTTAATGCATTCTAACTTTAATTCATTTAATTTTTAAGGAAAGCTGTGTTTATTTCACAATAATCGCTCAAGACCACCTAATTCTCCAGCAAGACATATCTTTTAGACTTGTCAATATTCTCTGCATTTCCCTGAAGTTATGGCTGAACAGTCTAAGCAACTAGGAGGTCCCTCTTTCAAAAGTTCAACAGACACGCCTTAAGAGTTCATTGTGCAAATACAACACATGGCTCAGAATTTTTTTCTTTTTTTTCTGGCTATCTTACTCTTTGTGCTAGTTGGCAATGATGTAATCTGGCCAAAGTATGATCCTGACATTTATTATTAGTAACAGCAATAAGAAAATGCTCAATTAGCCACATGCTTACATATCCCACAGTGTGGGTTCTCTACCTTTGTGCTACCTAGAGAACTGGTCATTTGAGACACTGAGGAGAAACAGCAGGCACTGTGATGCCGGAGGCTGTTAATAACAACTCAGGGGATCACAGCCTTATCTTTATTTATTTTTTCTCACATTAATGTTCAGACAAGTTCCAATCACATAATTTTACAAGCACTTCCTTTTTTCTGTTAGCCAGTCTCACTGTGTATTTCGCTGTACTAACACTGAAATCCGTTAACTCAAACCATCATAACCTCGGAACCACATTTGTCAACTGGCCATGAAATGGGAGATGACCTCTCTTCTTTTCTGCCCCGAGAGGAAGCACATGGTTCCTAGCTGCTCCCATCCTGTTTTTGAGCTTGAAGAGTCAAGAGCACATTGACTCTCTAATACTTGGCTTTGTTCTAGGCTTTGTGGTTACCCTCTCAAAACTGCTAGGGGAAGCCGACACATGCAACCTCTCAGCCTCTCTGGCTTTTCCTGAGGTGAAGGCAGGAGAACTGAAGCCAATACTTTCTGCAATACTTTGAGGTCAGAAGTGGTATGATTTCTACTTGGGGGTGAGGAACTAGGTCAAAGCCGATTAAGAAACAAGTCTAAGGACAGAGTGAATAGAAAATAAAAGCGTAACTATTTAAAAATTACTCTAGGACAGGGGTTTTAATTGACACTATTTACACACTGATTTCTTTCAGAATCAGTGCAAATCTCTATATGTTCATCTTTCACCCAACCCTCCTATAAGGAAAAGAATGCCTTACCATTTGGTTTTAAGCATATTCTATAAGGCCACTCAGTCACAACATTCCCCAAACATCAAGCAGTTATTGAACAAAGGGGTTTTAAATATCTTAACGCTGCAAAACAATAGTTACACTTCAGGTCACTTGAAAGAAAGAACTTTTAAAATGCCAGTAAAAGGATTAAATAGCTAATTGATGTCACTTTTTGAAATATGAAGCCTAGAGTTAACAGATGACGTATATGTGGTATAATATTATGTAGCAGACAAAGTGTAAGATTGGAGACGAAGCATCATGTTGCAGGTTTGAATTTTCAGTATGGTAGATGAGCACAAAAACACACATCGTGCGCAATGCTTGCTGATAACAATGAATACGATCCTCATGTTGACAGAAATAAATGCAAATGACACATATCATGAAAATGACTAGGTGACTAAGTAGAAAAGAGATTTCTTTTCACAAACCCAGATTTGTTTATATTACTGGCAAGGGTAGGAAAACCATGTCATATTATTTCTAGGGAAATCACAGAATGAAAAAAAAAAATCAGACTCATTCTAGAAGACAACGATCCACGTAACAGAGAAATATCTTAGATCACGTCACTCCCACACTTCAGTCAAAATCAAAATAGCATCACTCATTTGGCAAATTTGCTACAACTGCACAGATATCATTCAATAAAACTAGTTTTGTTCTGGTGGGGAGAAGGAAAGGGATGCCAAAGAATGAACATATTGTGCTTAAATCAAATGAATTTCCATGCATGTGATGTTTTTCTTTTCCACAAAGTGAATATATACAGTCGCAAGACTAATATTTATTTGAATTATACATGTAAGTTTCTTGAAAATGAATATGAAATGAGTATTAAGCATACACTCTAGATACTTCCTTTGCAATTAAAAGTGAAGGATCATTTTAACTTTTCTGAAAGAGGTATAAAGAAAAAATTCTGGCAAAAAAATCCTGTTGAGGAATTCCTTTTCTCTGGTAAAAATTAATTACTAGAAATATTTAAGACAAGGAAAACCAAGCAAGATTCTTAGGATGTATTTTTCAGCCCTCTTGTCCTAGTCAGGGAATTGAACTACTCCATTTATCAATGGTTGCTGAGCAGTTACTATTTTTTCTACAGAGGGAAAAACTGATTTAGCATGGAATTTATGCTCTTAAAAATTATGCTGTACATTAAAAGGAAAGAAACAGCATTCATGAAATATTACAGCTGATACTTTAATCACCCACGCCAGAAAACCAAGGCAGAAAAACGATAACATTTTCTCTTTGCAATTCATAGTGTTAATAAACTAAGTACCACGTGACCGTTACGTTGGTGGTGGGAAACACACCCGAATTTTCTAACATTTAGTGATGATGATACCAGCAAACTCAACACAGTAATATCACACTGACACAACTTTCTTGTTTAAGAAGACAAAAACTTGTCATTCTAAACTACAAATATCATTCTAAACTACAAATGTACTTTTCATTTCTTTTGAAAGTATAATCCAAGATTAAAAGATGATTTCTTACTTAGTATATATAATCTATTTGACACATGGTCCTGGAAAGGCGATTGATATAATGTTCAGAAGAGTCAGGTATTCTGATGCTCACCAAGCATTCAGAAAAGGATCATACCATGCGTGGATAAAAATGAATGTTTCATTTGCTAATATCACAAGGCAGGCCAAGGCCATCTCACATTAATTACATCATATTTATTCTAAGTGGGTCTTTCTCTATCTCCATTTAGCAGAAAGTCACATTCTGTCTGACTAAAAGGACTGGATCTCCACAATTCTTTTATCTTCCACATCTGGTTCATCACAAAGCCCTAAAAATCCATCTCAAAAAATCTCTCCTGAGTATATTCTCTCTTCTTCATTCTTATCAGTATTTTCAAAGCTTAGGCACCACCATGTGCATTTGAACTATCACCGGAATAATTTTCGAATTGACTATTAACTTAGCTATAACAACTGATGAATCATGAATTGATCTGCAATTTTTATTTTTATTTTTAAAGAATGAAGGAGAATAAAATGGATTATAACACATGACAGTGTTCCATGCACATCATCTTATGGAAATTTATTTCAGGTTTACATGTGCGTAGCATTAATAACAGTAGCTGGGGAAGCAACAGGAGGAAGGTATCATGATGTAAGTTGTATTTCTTGCTGTAATATTTATTAAGCAGTACTGAAAAACACTGCTCTAACCAGTTCTATAAAACCCAGACTCCGACTTGATCTGTCTGTCTCAAGGATGATATCATTTTATTAATAAGCATACTGCTGCTGCTGCTAAGTCACTTCAGTCATGTCTGACTTTGTGCGACTCCACAGATGGCAGCCCACCAGGCTCCGCTGTCCCTGGGATTCTCCAGGCAAGAACACTGGAGTGGGTTGCCATTTCCTTCTCCAATGCGTCAAAGTGAAAAGGGAAAGTGAAGTCGCTCAGTGGCATCCGACTCTTCGCGGACCCCGTGGACTGCAGCCTACCAGGCTCCTCCGTCCCTGGGATTTTCCAGGCAAGCGTACTGGAGTGGGGTGCCATCGCCTTCTCCGATTAATAAGCATATTTGATCACAATATTATCCCAACCAAAAACCTTCAGTGACATCAGTCCAAGAGTTTTCATAACTTGATCCTACTCTTCCTTTCCAGAATTTTCTCTCTACATGCTTGCCTGTCTTGTATCCCAATGGCATCAGACTACTCCGTGTAGTTCTCTGTGTCTCTTTATCTGTGATGAACAACTCTGACTGAAATTACTCCCTCTCTAAGACACTCTAGCCTCCAACCTCAAAACGTCCTATCTTTTCCTAAAACTCAAAGGTTAATATCCGTTGCAATGCTTTACATGTTTTCTTTGGCAGAACCGACTCCTTCTGTAGCACTGCTCTAAAATATTTACCTTATCTTTATTCTATCACATATGGAACTCCGTTACATTTAGTTGCTTGTATAGGGTTGCTATCTCTTTAATGCAATTAGTTAAGCTAACTATAATAATAATGTGGTTACTCTGTGTATGTGAATTGAAAGTGAAAGTGAAGTCGCTCAGTCGTGTCCGACTCTTTGCGATCCCATGGACTGTAGCCTACCAGGCTCCTTTGTCCATGGGATTCCCCAAGCAGTAGTACTGGAGTGGACTGCCATTCCCTTCTCCAGAGGATCTTCCTAACCCGGGGATCAAACCCGGGTCTCCCGCGTTGTAGACAGACGCTTTATACCTGTTTAATTTACAATGGTTACTTGATCTCTTAGTCTTCCAGGAGTGCTGCTGAGGCTCTCAACCAAGTCCTGAAAATTCACAGGCCTCTGGGTCACAGGTTAACATAACTCTGAAAAATGGGCAATTTTACTGGGCTATTTCCCCATTTAAAAGGGACAGGCTCTCATGGGCTGATGATGATAAATGCCGAAGAAAACAAAACTACCACTTGGTTTGTGCCCCAAGGGTGTCAGTTCGTGAGCTCTGCACTAAATCTTCTGATTCTCTGTACAACCACTTCAACTTTCACTTTTAACATGTTTGTTCTGTTAAATCCATTAAAGGCGTTTCATTAGAAAGCTGATACGGTATATGTTTGGGAAAGTGAATTAAGGAACACCAAACATAGTAATAAACAGGTGTTAAGCTGAAAACTCTGAAGCTGATAAAATGTTTAACTGTCAGAAGGTGTGCTAACTAAAATACACAAAAATTGAAAAACAATCATCCTTTTTAGTTGGAATTATTTACATTACAATAAACAATGCAATCTGTTTCACTGATGCACCTATTCTAGGTGACGTGTGTTTTCTGTGTACAAAGCCATCATCATTCAAAACAAGCAAGGTAAGGCTAGGAGTTCTAAAGGCCGATAATAATTTTTCAGTCTGACACTTAAAAACACTTGCAAGTCAAAATGTACCCATAAGAGAATACACAGGGATGACAGGTGGAGAAAAGAAACTATGCTGCTTAGCATTCACTGACTGGTGGGGTCCCCTCTCCCTTTTATTAAAGTCTCACAGTTTCAGTCCGTGGCTTGTATAACTGATATTTGAGTTATCCTCTAACCATGACAGCGTTCTGTTTCTTTGTGAAACATCACATAAAATGTTGAGATATGCCTAAAAGTCTATTATACATTAAAATTACCCAAGACTCTGAAATCTCAGCAGATAATTCAAGAATGGACCAGAAACATCTTTGTATTAAAGGAATCAAACATTACATTCTGAATGTTAATAGCTTTCTTAAGTTACATGCAGAAGATCATGCCTAGGAAAGTTGAAAACATAAACTGAGGGACAAGGCATGTGTATGTTTACAAGTTAAGTAGGGTTATTATTAACGATCTCAATCACTGAAGTTAAAAAGCATGAAAAGCATATCCATGCAATCCTTCAAAAAGGTGGTGTATGCCAAGAGTAGGGGCAACAATATTCATACAAACACAACATTCCTGGAAAGGGAGCTATTTTCCTGTCCCAAGTTGAACAGCCTTAAAACTCATTTTCACTCATTTTTATAATTAATTCCTTTTGTCTACCTGGCAGCAATGCTATGTTCTTAGTTTCATTTTTACTGTTATTATTACTGTTACCGTCCTATTTTGTTATTCCTCTCTCCATCAGACTGTCTCCTCCATCAGACTGTGAACTTCAAACAGAATAGACCATGTAATTTTCCCCTATATCCTGAATATCGACTGAAATCCCTCAGATCTTGTCATCTAGTGTCTAAGACGCCGACTCCGTCCACACCCACTTGCCGGGGTCCAGCCCCGGCACTAGTGGCTGCTTGATAATTATTAGTTGAATGAAGAAATACTTGCTGATATGACTACAAATTAATGGAGTCACTGCTTCCATTTAAAACTTCAAGTAAATGCTTCTTCTTATTTGTTATTTAAGAGACATACATTTGTGCCAAACATGATTTCCGTACTTACAAAATAATTGTGGACCCTAACTCTGGACTTCTTTTCTAAACAATTATTAATTACAATAGAAAAGTCCCTCTCAATTCTTTATAGGATCACCATGCTCTTGACATTGTTCAGTCTGATCAGTTATATAATTCACTAAACATAATAAGGGACTTCCCTGGTGGCTCAGACAGTAAAAGCATCTGGCTACAATGCGGGAGACCTGGGTTCGATCCCTGGGTCGGGAAGATCCCCTGGAGAAGGAAATGGCCACTCCAGTACTCTTGCCTGGAAAATCCCATGGACAGAGGAGCCTGGTGGGCTGCAGTCCATGGGGTCGCAAAGAGTTGGACACGACTGAGCAACTTCACTTCAAACATAAGAGCTGTCATATACTACCTTATGCCAGATACTATACATATCTGTTATTCAAACTTACAGAACATCCAAATAATTAAGTATAATCATATTCTACAAATGAAGAAAATAGTTTCAGTTTGTGAACCTTCAGAGCTGGGATTTAAATCCAACTTTGTATCTAAAACATTACGGATCCAAAATTTACTGCACAATAAATACTGCATGCAAATGATTTTCTTTGTCTAAAATACATATTCATTTTCTCGCTGCCCCCACACACTACACTTGGCACTAAAGACAGCATACTAAAAGCAACAGACTACAAAATCTATAAGTTGCAGTGTTACGTGTTTGTTAAAAAAATATTTCCAGATTACTCAGGTAGTGATAGAGCTGTAACATGACCTCAAATTGCCTAAGTCCCTATTTATCACTCATCTTACCTATACTTCAGGTTTTAAGATAATTTTCAAAGTTAAATTGTTCTCATTTCCAATTTAAAAATACTATTGGTATTCACTACATGGAAAAACATGCACACACACAAACACTAACAAGAACAGAAGCCAAATTACTTTTCAAATATTGGACACTTGAGAGTCCTCCCAAAAGACCATCACTATAAACATTTGGTACCAAATTGAATTCTAATATTCTGAAAAAAGATTCCATTAATGGCATAAATCAAGCTGTAGTTCCAAGAATCTTGATGGATGCCAGTGAAATAGATGGGAAATTCTGAAAGAGATGGGAATACCACACCACCTGACCTGCCTCCTGAGAAATCTGTGTGCAGCTCAAGAAACAACACATAGAATTGGACATGGAACAACAAACTGGTTCCAAATAGGGAAAGGAGTGTGTCAGGGCTGTATATTGTCACCCTGCTTATTAAACTTCTATGCAGAGTACATCATGAGAAACGCTGGGCTGGATGAAGCACAAGCTGAAATCAAGAGAAATATCAATAACCTCAGATATGCAGATGATATCACCTTTATGGCAGAAAGAGAAGAAGAATTAAAGAGCCTCTTGATGAAAGTGAAAGAGGAAAGTGAAAAATGGCTTAAAACTCAACATTCAGAAAACTAAGATCATGGCATCCAGACCCATCACTTCACGGCAAATAGATGGGGAAACAGTGGAAACAGTGTCAGACTTTATTTTTTGGGGGTCCAAAATCACTGCAGATGATGACTTCAGCCATAAAATTAAAAGACACTTGATCCTTGGAAGAAAAGTTATGACCAACCTGGGCAGCATATTGAAAAGCAGAGACATTACTTTGCCAACAGAAGTCCATCTAGTCAAAGCTATGGTTTTTCCAGTAGTCATAAATGGATGTGAGAGTTGGACTATAAATAAAGCTGAGTGCCAAAGAATTAATGCTTTTGAACTGTGGTGTCGGAGAAGACTCTTGAGAGTCCCTTGGACTGCAAGGAGATCCAACNCGCTGTCCCTGGGATTCTCCAGGCAAGAACACTGGAGTGGGTTGCCATTTCCTTCTCCAATGCGTCAAAGTGAAAAGGGAAAGTGAAGTCGCTCAGTGGCATCCGACTCTTCGCGGACCCCGTGGACTGCAGCCTACCAGGCTCCTCCGTCCCTGGGATTTTCCAGGCAAGCGTACTGGAGTGGGGTGCCATCGCCTTCTCCGATTAATAAGCATATTTGATCACAATATTATCCCAACCAAAAACCTTCAGTGACATCAGTCCAAGAGTTTTCATAACTTGATCCTACTCTTCCTTTCCAGAATTTTCTCTCTACATGCTTGCCTGTCTTGTATCCCAATGGCATCAGACTACTCCGTGTAGTTCTCTGTGTCTCTTTATCTGTGATGAACAACTCTGACTGAAATTACTCCCTCTCTAAGACACTCTAGCCTCCAACCTCAAAACGTCCTATCTTTTCCTAAAACTCAAAGGTTAATATCCGTTGCAATGCTTTACATGTTTTCTTTGGCAGAACCGACTCCTTCTGTAGCACTGCTCTAAAATATTTACCTTATCTTTATTCTATCACATATGGAACTCCGTTACATTTAGTTGCTTGTATAGGGTTGCTATCTCTTTAATGCAATTAGTTAAGCTAACTATAATAATAATGTGGTTACTCTGTGTATGTGAATTGAAAGTGAAAGTGAAGTCGCTCAGTCGTGTCCGACTCTTTGCGATCCCATGGACTGTAGCCTACCAGGCTCCTTTGTCCATGGGATTCCCCAAGCAGTAGTACTGGAGTGGACTGCCATTCCCTTCTCCAGAGGATCTTCCTAACCCGGGGATCAAACCCGGGTCTCCCGCGTTGTAGACAGACGCTTTATACCTGTTTAATTTACAATGGTTACTTGATCTCTTAGTCTTCCAGGAGTGCTGCTGAGGCTCTCAACCAAGTCCTGAAAATTCACAGGCCTCTGGGTCACAGGTTAACATAACTCTGAAAAATGGGCAATTTTACTGGGCTATTTCCCCATTTAAAAGGGACAGGCTCTCATGGGCTGATGATGATAAATGCCGAAGAAAACAAAACTACCACTTGGTTTGTGCCCCAAGGGTGTCAGTTCGTGAGCTCTGCACTAAATCTTCTGATTCTCTGTACAACCACTTCAACTTTCACTTTTAACATGTTTGTTCTGTTAAATCCATTAAAGGCGTTTCATTAGAAAGCTGATACGGTATATGTTTGGGAAAGTGAATTAAGGAACACCAAACATAGTAATAAACAGGTGTTAAGCTGAAAACTCTGAAGCTGATAAAATGTTTAACTGTCAGAAGGTGTGCTAACTAAAATACACAAAAATTGAAAAACAATCATCCTTTTTAGTTGGAATTATTTACATTACAATAAACAATGCAATCTGTTTCACTGATGCACCTATTCTAGGTGACGTGTGTTTTCTGTGTACAAAGCCATCATCATTCAAAACAAGCAAGGTAAGGCTAGGAGTTCTAAAGGCCGATAATAATTTTTCAGTCTGACACTTAAAAACACTTGCAAGTCAAAATGTACCCATAAGAGAATACACAGGGATGACAGGTGGAGAAAAGAAACTATGCTGCTTAGCATTCACTGACTGGTGGGGTCCCCTCTCCCTTTTATTAAAGTCTCACAGTTTCAGTCCGTGGCTTGTATAACTGATATTTGAGTTATCCTCTAACCATGACAGCGTTCTGTTTCTTTGTGAAACATCACATAAAATGTTGAGATATGCCTAAAAGTCTATTATACATTAAAATTACCCAAGACTCTGAAATCTCAGCAGATAATTCAAGAATGGACCAGAAACATCTTTGTATTAAAGGAATCAAACATTACATTCTGAATGTTAATAGCTTTCTTAAGTTACATGCAGAAGATCATGCCTAGGAAAGTTGAAAACATAAACTGAGGGACAAGGCATGTGTATGTTTACAAGTTAAGTAGGGTTATTATTAACGATCTCAATCACTGAAGTTAAAAAGCATGAAAAGCATATCCATGCAATCCTTCAAAAAGGTGGTGTATGCCAAGAGTAGGGGCAACAATATTCATACAAACACAACATTCCTGGAAAGGGAGCTATTTTCCTGTCCCAAGTTGAACAGCCTTAAAACTCATTTTCACTCATTTTTATAATTAATTCCTTTTGTCTACCTGGCAGCAATGCTATGTTCTTAGTTTCATTTTTACTGTTATTATTACTGTTACCGTCCTATTTTGTTATTCCTCTCTCCATCAGACTGTCTCCTCCATCAGACTGTGAACTTCAAACAGAATAGACCATGTAATTTTCCCCTATATCCTGAATATCGACTGAAATCCCTCAGATCTTGTCATCTAGTGTCTAAGACGCCGACTCCGTCCACACCCACTTGCCGGGGTCCAGCCCCGGCACTAGTGGCTGCTTGATAATTATTAGTTGAATGAAGAAATACTTGCTGATATGACTACAAATTAATGGAGTCACTGCTTCCATTTAAAACTTCAAGTAAATGCTTCTTCTTATTTGTTATTTAAGAGACATACATTTGTGCCAAACATGATTTCCGTACTTACAAAATAATTGTGGACCCTAACTCTGGACTTCTTTTCTAAACAATTATTAATTACAATAGAAAAGTCCCTCTCAATTCTTTATAGGATCACCATGCTCTTGACATTGTTCAGTCTGATCAGTTATATAATTCACTAAACATAATAAGGGACTTCCCTGGTGGCTCAGACAGTAAAAGCATCTGGCTACAATGCGGGAGACCTGGGTTCGATCCCTGGGTCGGGAAGATCCCCTGGAGAAGGAAATGGCCACTCCAGTACTCTTGCCTGGAAAATCCCATGGACAGAGGAGCCTGGTGGGCTGCAGTCCATGGGGTCGCAAAGAGTTGGACACGACTGAGCAACTTCACTTCAAACATAAGAGCTGTCATATACTACCTTATGCCAGATACTATACATATCTGTTATTCAAACTTACAGAACATCCAAATAATTAAGTATAATCATATTCTACAAATGAAGAAAATAGTTTCAGTTTGTGAACCTTCAGAGCTGGGATTTAAATCCAACTTTGTATCTAAAACATTACGGATCCAAAATTTACTGCACAATAAATACTGCATGCAAATGATTTTCTTTGTCTAAAATACATATTCATTTTCTCGCTGCCCCCACACACTACACTTGGCACTAAAGACAGCATACTAAAAGCAACAGACTACAAAATCTATAAGTTGCAGTGTTACGTGTTTGTTAAAAAAATATTTCCAGATTACTCAGGTAGTGATAGAGCTGTAACATGACCTCAAATTGCCTAAGTCCCTATTTATCACTCATCTTACCTATACTTCAGGTTTTAAGATAATTTTCAAAGTTAAATTGTTCTCATTTCCAATTTAAAAATACTATTGGTATTCACTACATGGAAAAACATGCACACACACAAACACTAACAAGAACAGAAGCCAAATTACTTTTCAAATATTGGACACTTGAGAGTCCTCCCAAAAGACCATCACTATAAACATTTGGTACCAAATTGAATTCTAATATTCTGAAAAAAGATTCCATTAATGGCATAAATCAAGCTGTAGTTCCAAGAATCTTGATGGATGCCAGTGAAATAGATGGGAAATTCTGAAAGAGATGGGAATACCACACCACCTGACCTGCCTCCTGAGAAATCTGTGTGCAGCTCAAGAAACAACACATAGAATTGGACATGGAACAACAAACTGGTTCCAAATAGGGAAAGGAGTGTGTCAGGGCTGTATATTGTCACCCTGCTTATTAAACTTCTATGCAGAGTACATCATGAGAAACGCTGGGCTGGATGAAGCACAAGCTGAAATCAAGAGAAATATCAATAACCTCAGATATGCAGATGATATCACCTTTATGGCAGAAAGAGAAGAAGAATTAAAGAGCCTCTTGATGAAAGTGAAAGAGGAAAGTGAAAAATGGCTTAAAACTCAACATTCAGAAAACTAAGATCATGGCATCCAGACCCATCACTTCACGGCAAATAGATGGGGAAACAGTGGAAACAGTGTCAGACTTTATTTTTTGGGGGTCCAAAATCACTGCAGATGATGACTTCAGCCATAAAATTAAAAGACACTTGATCCTTGGAAGAAAAGTTATGACCAACCTGGGCAGCATATTGAAAAGCAGAGACATTACTTTGCCAACAGAAGTCCATCTAGTCAAAGCTATGGTTTTTCCAGTAGTCATAAATGGATGTGAGAGTTGGACTATAAATAAAGCTGAGTGCCAAAGAATTAATGCTTTTGAACTGTGGTGTCGGAGAAGACTCTTGAGAGTCCCTTGGACTGCAAGGAGATCCAACCAGTCCGTCCTAAAGGAGATCAGTCCTGGGTGTTCATTAGAAGGACTGATGTTGAAGCTGAAACCAATACTTTCCACCTGATGTGAAAAACTGACTCATTTGAAAAGACCCTGATGTTGGGAAAGATTGAAGGTGGGAGGAGAAGGGGATGACAGAGGAGGATATGGTTGGATGGCATTACCAACTCCATGGATGTGAGTTTGAGTGGACTCCAGGAGTTGGTGATGGACAGGGAGGCCTGGCGTGCTGCAGTCCATGGGGTGGTAAAGAGTTGGACATGACTGAGCAACTGAATTGACCTCAACTGAGTGAAGTATATATGAGAAGTGGGAGGTCTTACCTCCTAGAAAAATGTCAGGGTCCTTTCCCAAAACTGTACTAAATGATACTGCTGTGAAACAATTTCTCTCTCTTTTGACAGTACTTTTATTCACCAGTTCCTCAGGTATTTTGTACATATGGTGACTTCCCAAGGCCCGGACCTCATCACACTTAGAATATTCTGTATAAATAATTAAAACTTAATCTTGATCCATAAATAACAAACTTACAGAGGGCCATCGAGTAGCAAATAACAAATAAAACTTTGTCTATATCCATAAATAACGAGCTTATGGAGGGTCCATGGAATAGCAAAGTGTCAGACGCGAGTAAGCAACTAAGCACAGCAGGTAGTTATCAAAGGGGAAATGTTTATGTATGTAAAGTTAAACCACTTCACTATACACCTGAAATTAACACAGCACTGCACATCAACTATACTTCAATCAAAATTTAAAAGAAATGAACAAAAACTTAGTCTTGTTTTTCTTTGGCTGAAAGTAAAACCCTTCCCCTGATTTTAGGTCTTAACATTGGCTCGCATACATCAGGAGACAAGGCAATGCTCCTGGCCCAGAGGAAACAGAAAACCAGATTAGAGGATACACAGTGTTAAGCAGAGAACACTATTTATACAAGTTGATTGATGAGAAGGAAATTTATTCATTGAACATGACAACCAGAAGGGAAAAAATTCAAACCACAATGCAAGTTGACAGGCTCTATTCCAAAGTTGTCTATTGAATCATAAGAAGATAGTCATAGATTTTTAGAGCCAGAAAGGAATTTATGAGTCCGTCTAGTTCAACGGCTAGATGTGGCATATTAGGGAACTGAAGCCCCAAATGGTTTACAGTATTTGTTCAAAGTCACACGGGCTATATTTAGAGGCAATGCCAGCCAGGGGATCCAAGTTTCTGAACTCTCTGACGAGTATTATTTTAACTGCACCTCATGAGAGAATAGGTACTGCTGAGCAGTAACAATCATTTAAGCACAAATATTTATATCTTCTGTGTACCTGGGTCACAGATATAATTTCACCACCATGAGTGTACCACCAGTATGTTAATGCCAATACCATCAAAAGGAAGGGAGATCTACATTTATTGAATAGCTCATGTGTATTTGGATTTATTCTAGGCAATTTCACACATATTATCTATACCCACAGAAAAAGAGAAGAAAGAGGTTATTTTCATCATATTACATGTAAAGAAACTGGGGTTTAGAGAAGTAAATAAATCACTTAAGACTGAAAATAAATTGGACGGAAAAGATGGAACTTGAAACCAGATGTGTCTTACTTAAGGGTTTATCACATTTGATTATCTGAGGGAAAAGGTCATGAGTCTCCTGCACTATGATCTGTCTCTAGAATATTTTGACATATTTTTGGCACACAGCAAGTGCTTAGTAAAAGGAAAGAATTCTCATTGGATGAGCCCACAGACCACAACTGGAGAAAATGCTAAACATTATAAGGTTGGTTTGGTGTTTGTTTAAGCTTTTTTGCTTTTTTTTGTAGCATTAGTGGGACATAACTGACATATAACATTGTATATGCTTAAGGCACACATGGTTATTTTATACTTGTACACATTTCAAAATGATCGCCATATATAGTTACCATCCACACAGCTTTTGAGTGTGTGATTTTATTTGTTGTTCAATTTGCTTTGTTAGCCCAGCTTTTAAAGAATTGCTGGTGCCTGGTGGAAATGTCAGACATTAAAAATGGCCTTCCCTCTTCTGCTTTTCATGTTAAGCCATCAAAGTTTGAAATATACCCTCATTAAGATAATTTCTCGCTGGTCTCCACATTTCAGAATAAACATGGAACCAAAAACTTCACACTCTAGTGCAACACCATTATTTCTAATTTGAAAAGATAAACGTTTTCAGGGACTTACTGGTGGTCCAGTGGCTAAGACTGTGCTCCCAGTGCAGGGGGGTCTGGGGTCAAACCTTGGTCGGCAAACTAGATGCCACATGCCACAACTAAGGGTCTGCATGCTGTAATTTAAAGACCTTCACGCTGCAGCAAAGACTGAAGACCCCACGTGCCACAACTAAGGCTGTGCAGCCAGCAAATAAACAAATATGTAAAAAGACAAGCGTTTCCAATCTTCATTTAAAAATAAAGTATTAGACTCTGAGTATTAGAGGAAAGAGTTCTACTGTTTCCTTCTTAAACTTACTGTGTACACTCAGGAAAGTCATTTAGACTCTCTGATCTATGAGAAAATGTGGTATGTTAACCCAAGTCTCATTAGAAAAGACCTTGATGTTGGGAAAGACTGAGGGCAGGAGGAGAAGGGGACAACAGAGGATGAGATGGTTGGATGGCATCAGCGACTCCATGGACAAGAGTTTGTGCGAGCTCCAGGAGTCGGTGATGGACAGGGAAGCTTGGTGTGTTGCAGTCCACGGGGCAGTAAAAAGTCGGACACGACTGAGCAAGAGAACTGAACTGAACCTAAGCCTAACTTTCTCAGAGGAACCGATGGAAACCAATTTGGATTATTCACGATCCATTTTCTGCCATCCAAAAATATGTTACGTTTTAAAACATGGCATATTCATGCTCACTATTACTTGCCCTTTCCATGAATTATTTGTTGTTGTTCAGTCTCTAAGTCATATTGGACTCTGTGACCCCATGTAACCCCATGTAACAGACCCCAGGCAACAGGCCAGGCTCCTCTGTCCTTGACTGTCTCCCAGAGTTTGCTCAAATTCATGTCCATTGAGTCATAAAATACACAATTTATATATTCTTTGATTTTCTTAAACTGCCTTCCACCATGTATCCCCACTGTCACTCTCTTACTTTGCCCCTCATTTTCTCCGTATTTAGACTATTTTCAGGATTTTTCAATCCTCTGTTGCCATCTTCTCTTTTTGCCTTCAATCTCTCCCAGCATCAGGGGCTTTTTGAATGAGTCGGTTCTTCTCATCAGGTGGCCAAATTATTGGAGCTTCAGCTCAACACCAGTCCTTCAAATGAATAATCAGGGTTGATTTCCTTTAGGATTGACTGGTTTGATCTCCTTGCTGTCCAAGGGACTCTCAACAGTCTTCCCCAACACCACAATTCAAAGCACACACACACAGCACACACAAAGAAGGCGCTTAGCCCTTTTTTATGGTTCAACTCTCACATCTGTACATGACTAGTGGAAAAACTATAGCTTGGACTACGTGGACCTTTGTTGGCAAAGTGATGTCTTTGCTTTTTAACATGCTGTCAGGTTGGACACAGCTTTTCTTCCAAGGGGCAAACGTCTTTTAATTTCATGGCTGCAGTCACCATCTGCAGTGATTTTGGAGCCCAAGAAATAAAATCTATCACTGCTTCTACTTTTTCTTCCATCTATTTGTCATGAAGTGATGGGACCAGATGCCATGATCTCAGTTTCTGGAACGTTGGTAGGCAGGTAGCAAATGCTTTTACCCCAAAACTGAAGCTATATTTTGAAAATCTATGAAATGGTGAACGTCCCATTTGCTAATGCTTCTCTGGCGTCAGGGAAGGCTGATCTCCACCATATTTTGCATTAGTATGACCCTTACCATCGAAGTCTGTCCTCTTACTCTGTCCTGTGATTTGTAATTCATCACATCTGCCTCCTCTAGTATCTTACTGAGTGTTCTTTCTCTTTCTTATCTTTGACTTATTCATTATCATGGCCTTTGCATTTGCAAATATGCTCATGCCTCTTTACCTCTATATTCCTCTCCTGCTTACAACAGGAAGAACAAAACCACACCAAGAACAAACAAATAAACCAACAAACTGCAAAGCCGTCTTTTGGACTATAGGCTCTCGTGTGAAACAATCCCTCGTGATTTAAGGCCAGCATACCTTGCCACTTCCCCTTCCACAGTGTGTCTCATTAAGAACCTAAGAGCAGAGGAATCCCAAACACTGCCTTCTCCTAAGACCACTGAAAGCAACTGTCTCTGTGCTTACTCATCTCTGCCTGAGATTCCTTTTTCATGTGCTGAATGACGTATCATCCCCATGTACAAGGGTTTACTCATCCTTTTCTTGCTCTGTGGTATAAAAGGCATTTACACTTAAATAGGTGTTCACATTTGGGTAGATTCCTAGAATTAGAAATGGTAAATAAAGCAATCTACTATCTTTAAGGCTTGGAGGACATGGTCAACCTGAGTTTTGGAAAAGTTGTATCAGTTTTCATTTTTAAAAGCATTTCATACGAATGCCAATATCAACATAACTTTGTGCTGAATATCAAGAATTTTAAATATCCTTGTTGGATTGATAGACAAGAAACTGTATTTAATACTGCATTTTTGGAAAATGAGATAAGCATTCTAAAACTTAAAATAGCTTGTCAATTCATTGTTACTTCCTTAATTTTTTTTTTCCCCTTCTGGATTAAATCTTTTCATCCAAGCAGTCACATGATTACAAGGAAATAAGTTAGAGTCTTATCTCACATCACACGTGCTTATTAATCAGTCATGTCTGACTCTTTGCGATCCCATGGACTATAGCCCACCAGGCTCCTCTTGTCCATGGGGACTCTCCAGGCAAGAATACTGGAGTGGGTTGCAATGCCCTCCTCCAGGGGATCTTCCCAACCCAGGGATTGAACTCAGGTCTCCTGCATTGCAGACAGATTCTTTACCGACTGCGCCACCAGTGAAGCCCAACTCACATCACAATCCACAAAAATTCCATATTTAGTTTTAAGTTAATTTTAAAAACCATAACTAATTAGAATTAAATAGAAATTCTGATTTCTACCTAGACCATGAATTTTATGGTTAAATCAATAGAAATAACAATGGTAGTTTCTTGAAAACTATAAAATTTCATAGATCAAAAATATGAATAACATACTGAGTAATCAACATTGATATTTCTAAAATATAATGTGGTTATCTTAATAAGAATTTTAAAAAAAATCTTTATAATGCCTGTATCAGATTCACTACCAGAAATTAGTTGTTTGAAGTTAAAAAACTTGAGTTAATGACAAACATTCTCAGAGAGAATGGAAGGAAAAATAAATAAGGCCATTTTTGTGAACACACGGAAGAGCAAGCATAATTTTTTCTCCCAGAAAAGATTCTATTTTGCTGTAAGAGAGTTAGCATTTATAGAAGGTCAAAGAGAATGATTTAAAGTTTCCCATAAATTATCTACCAGTGGAGAATGAAACACTGACTGAGTTATAAAAATACATTGGATCAGTCAATGTAAGTCAGTTCTTCCATCTTTTCATTTTGTGAAACATCTCATCCCTTTTCTTAGGAAGCTAGATCATCATAAAGTAAAACATTTTTATCTTATACTTTGGTTTCCTGAAGAAATATATCTCTTCACTACAATTATTTCTAATTGCATACACTCAGATTTTAAGGACACTCTTGAATAGTGTTCTTGTGTCTTCATATTATCCAATATGTTATTCAGTATCAACTATAGACATGTTTGTTAAAGTTGACAAATTTGGGGAAAGTCTGACTTCTTGTTTATGTAAGACAGAGAGACTTCCCAGCCAATGGTCATGGCTATTAGAAAATGCAGTAACAAATTTAACTTTCAACTATGACATTTAACTCAAGCAAGGTATGCTTTAATATCATTCATCATTAGTTCAGATTTACAGTTTATACATGTCTTTATTATATTTCCCATCTGATACTTGGAAAATCACTTTGAAATTATAGGTCTATTATTATCATCACCATTGGACACTGGAAATAATAATGTTTAGAAATTAAGATATTTGTGCAATATTACATTTTCTGGCTTTGTTTTCATTTTATTTTTTATTAAATTATAGTTGATATACAATATTATATTAGTTTCAGGTGTACAACATAATGAATCTAGTAATTGTCAGAAGCCCAGCTTTTCTGATTCCCAACATCTAGTACATTTCATTATACTACTCATATTTCTATATTTTCTTTTCAATTGTAAAGGTTTAAATGACCATAAATAACCTTATATATGACTCTTCTTACATATTAATTTTGAAATTCAGTAGTATATAAATTTAATACAATAAAACATGAATACAAACCAAAAATTTCTCAAATCCTACCTTAATTCTTTCATTCAATAAACAGTACATGCCTCAATGTATCAAATTTGGTGCTAGGTTCTTAAAGATACAAGCTACATAAATCAGACTACTGGGTAGTGCCAGCTTCTGTAGACCATGCTGTCTAGCCATATTGGGAATTCTAGTACATGGCAAATCTTAATGAACAAAAGCAGCACCAAGGCACGGTGATCAAATGCACATTCTGGCTTAGCAGGTCTTTTGCAAGTTTTGGCCTTCTGTATTCCCAACAAGCTTCCAAGTGATGTCAACGCTGCTAGTTCAGAATCTCAATCTGAATGACAAAGATCTATTTATATAAATATGTATACATTTAAAGGGATATTTTAAGTGATCTTTCCTTGCTGTTCCTGTGTTTTTAGGAAAAAAAAAATCAATGAAAAGGAAATTAGAAAGGAACTGGTCAAACATGGCAGGAGTTGAGAATAATGATTAAGAAAGGAAAAATGAGCAAAGTTGTCCATCTGAGAGGAAGACAGGGATGAAACAGAATGGATAAACGAAAGGTGGAAAGAGAGCAATCAATAAACAAAATTAACTGAAATCCCAAGCAGCCAGAACAACACCACAAAGTGTTTTGCAGCTCTTAGCTAACCATGTCCGAATCACTTAAGTCTTACTCATTGCTTCTAGCATCTCTGTTTAAGCACAGTGTGGAGACAGAGGAGTGGCAGCTGATGGTCCAAACAGGTCAGCTGCGAACTGTAACTGTTATTAACTCCTCCCTCGGTGTCCTCCGGGCTTCCCTGTGGCTCAGCCGGTAAAGAATCCGCCTGCAATGCGGGAGGCTTGGGTTCGATCCCTGGGTTGGGAAGATCCCCTGGAAGGCTACCCACTCCAGTATCCTGGCCTGGAGGATTCCATGGACTGTATAGCCCGTGGGGTCGCAAAGAGTCAGACACGACTGAGCGACTTTCACTTGACTTCACTTCAGTGTCCCCCATATGGTATGAAAGCCAGCATACCGCGGGCTCAGTTTACTTTAGATGAGGCTGGATGCTTTCCTTCTATGAAAAACCTGCCCTGGCAGGTACTTGACATTCCCTACCATCCACACACACCCAGAAAATGGAAAGAATGCACAGTCGCTTCCACACCACGATGGGGGGAAGAGAAGAACCAGGGAAGATGGTCTTTCAGCACCTTTCAGCATTAGTTTTAGGAAATATCTTACTTTTCTGGTTCTCATTAGAAAAACCACTCTTGGTGGTGGTATGGGGAGAGAAATGGGAGGAAGGTTCGGGAGGGAGGGGATATGGGTCTACCTATGGCTGATTCTTGCTGATGTATGACAGAAAACCACACAATTCTGTAAAGCAATTATCCTTCAGTTAAAAGAATAAAGTGGCAGAAAATAAGAGAAGAAAACCACTCTTGTTAAGTCTATGAAATTCTTGAGTATAGACAATACAAATATAATGTACTTTTTTGGTAAATATACACAGGACTAAAGCATCCAAAAAATGAGAAAGCATCCGAAAACTGCAGGACAACTGAAAAGCAGTTTAAGTATCATTTTGCAAAATCCAACTTTGACCACTAAAGAGATATACTCTTTAGTCTAAGATATGAACTGTTGAAATAACTTTATGCCTAACACCAAAGCAAAGAAAGAAAAAAAAAGACCCAAGAAAGGATTTAAAGATTCTTTTAAACAGATTGCATGAAGGGAACTTCTGTTTTCTTTTACTTATACTGATACATGAATGATGCATAATGTCTTCCAAACTCTAAATTCTTGAAAGTTTACAGCATACCTTTAGATGAGTATATAGGGTAAATTTAGCACTGACATTGTGCAGTGACAATCCTATCACTCTAGGTGTAACACTCCAGGAATAGAGAAACAGTTCACACAATAATATCAGTTTCTAAATTAGAAAACTAAAGTATAGAAAGGTATACAACTTTATCCAATATCACAGACCATGAATTCTGCTTGCAACCCTGGACTCTCTGTTGGGTAATAGTCTTCCTTTGAAGCATTGATTTTCTCTCTCTCTCTTTCCAATATTTAGTATGTCAGGCCATCCAGATATAAAATACAGAATTTAATATCAATGAGACAATGTTTCTAATGCTTACGAGGTGAGAGAAGGTTTATATCTGACACACTGGTGTCAGATTAAATTGAATTTTTGCTTATCTGGAGCTATATTTCAAGATCTTTAACATCACAAGAACTTTATCATCCTTAATGAACTTTTCCTATCAGACAGGATTTCAAGTCCAGGAAAGCGAAGTATTTTCAATTTGAGTGAGTGACTGACCACCTGTACTCTGTCCTGGCCTCCTCCTTGCAGCACGGTACTCACCGATTGAGGAATTACAGATTAGGGGTCTTAAGGGTAGCACACGTGGACATAATGCTAATATTTGAATTATGATGTTAGGCATTTTTATTAAGAAATAAAAATATTTCTCTTATGCCCATTTTTCTGTTTTTTAGATACATGTAAAAACTAGATTTTACAAAACAGTTCAATATTTAGAAATTAGAGAATCAGAGCAAGATTTTGATTTTTCTGACCCTCATTTTTTCCCCTTTAAGCATCCTGATATTGATCGAACTCCCATTTTGTGTAACATCCCTGCAAACCCAGCATTTAGTTTAATTGATTAACTTCTAATACAAATAGCCCCTGAGGGAGTATCTCTTCTAAGAGAAGAAACGCATGACAATGTGTGTGTGTGTGTGTCTGTGTGTCAGTTCTTGTGCATAGCTATCACTACACGTGCAGGCACTCAACATGAGCAGTTTTCAGCAGCTTATTTAAAAATATTGTGGGACATTAAAAATAACACTCTCCCAAAATACTGATACACTTCACAGGCCAATTACGCCATGCACCCTGCTCTCCTTCTCAACAGGACAACTGCTTGGAGCAAGAGATTCCTGTTTGCATGTAGTAATGCGTTCTGTACATCATCACACAAAGAAGACAGCATTTCATTTCTCTGCAGCAGCTTCAGGAAAAATACAGCGAAAGTTTGAAATCTAATGTTGAATGAATATTTTATCTAAAAAGAATGCTTTGCTTCATGTCAGAGGTCAAATTGAACATAATACCAGGGTGAATCTGATCCTTGAGGGGTCACTGAACTAACAGTGTCCCTGGCAAGAGATAAGAGATAAGTTATTTCTCCCATAACACACTTATTATCTAACAAGAAGAAAAGAGAAACAAACTGGGAGCAATAGGCAGTACAAACCACCAGTTACAACTATACACCTAAGCAAACGCACATACACACCAGATAGCTCTGAGAAGATGGGAAACTGGAAAGAGTTTTAAAAATCGTTACTAAAATTCGTGACTTTAACCAGTTTGACCTGGATGGGAAACTATTAATGTTTCAAGGAATGGGGTTTCGATCGAGTTTTAAAGCAAAAATCCTTTCTGCTGTTCTAGAGTACAACAGACACTGGTACACTAACAAAAGGTCACATCCACCTGGGGAACGAAAGACGCAGACAGACGATGAGCCGCTTGCCGGGGGAAGGTTAGAGTTTCAGGAAGGGTGGAGGTCTGGTATAACGATGTGTCACTGAAGTCTCTCGTGTCCAAGAGACTCAAAGGAATGGGTTTCCAAACTAGATATTATGATCAAAATAACAGGTTTTGCTCCAGGGATTACCTGTTTCTAATGTTAAATGTACTCTTGCCGAAATTTTTCTTGGAAAATCAGAAACCCATCCGTAGGCTACACTTTCCTAGTACGTATTTTAATGTCGAACATTCCAGCTTCTAGTTTCAGAAACTAGTAAAATAGGAGAAAAAAAAAAAGTAATTATGGCATTAATCTTATGCCTTCATTGAAATGTTTATCCTCAGTGTTTCATACTTCTTGGTGAGACCGTAGCACACTTAGGGACACTAAGGATTGACCACTATATGGTGTTCTTGTTAATAAGCTTTTAAAATAATCATAGCTGAGAAAAGTATCAAGAACTTCTGAAGTTCAGTTCCTAAAAACACTCTATATTTGCAAATGCCCAAACATCAGCGTGTTAAGTCGCTCAGTCACGTCCAACTCTTTGCGACCCCAGGGACTGTAGCCCACCCAGCTTCTCTGTCCATGGAACTCTCCAGGCAAGAAGAATGGCGTGGGTTGCCATTTTTTCCCCTAGGGGATCTTTGCAACCCAGGGATTGAACCTACGTCTCTTATGCTCCTGCACTGGCAGGTGGGTTCTTTACCATCAGTGCCACCTGGGGAGCCCTCAAACATTAGTGAGCGACCTGCAACAAACATGTACGTTCAAGAGATCTAATTCAGCCTAGTGACTATAGTCACAACACTGCATTACCCACTTCAAAGTGGCTAAAATACAAGATCTCAATTATTCTCACCACAAAAAAAGAAGAGATAATTACGTGCTCTGGTGGAGGTGTTAGCTGACATTACAATCTTAATTTCAGAGTTAGAGGTGAGGGCGAACCCAGTGCATTATGTAGACCTCAATGCTGGAGTGTAAAGAGATGCAGGAATAGAGAGTCAGTCCTTATTAATAAGGAAACAGGACACAATCCTATATGCTATATCCCTATAAATTATATCCTATATCCCTCCAGTATTAATCATCTTTACGAATTATCTACTTTCTGAAATTTCCACTATACTCTAAAATCTTTTCTTCCTCACTTTATCTGAGCTCTGATTTTAATCTCTTCAGAAATTCTAGAAGCCTCACTGTTTCTTCCCAACCATACTTCATACAGACTTCAGTGTCTTAAGCTCACTGCTTCCATTCCCACCATCATCCCCTCATCAAATAATTTGTTTCCTCTTTGGACACGATTTTATTTGTATATCTACCTTTTCACAGGGTTTTCCTCTCAGTTCAATCGATTTAAAAGCTCAGGGTTTTAAGGGGTCAACGGATGTCAAATCAATCACTAACGCTTCATGTGACTGAGCAAAGTAAGAGAGTTATACAAAATGTTTGCAGCAATATTCATTGTTATGAACTGTATTCCCTGAGTGTTCTCTTATGATTTTTCAAGGCCATTATATCTTTATAAAAAACCTGTGGCCTATTTATGATTAATATTATATTTAATTTTAATACCATAGTTCAAAAAAATTTTTTTTTCAAGATCTATACTACCACAAGCAGGATTCCTACATAGCTTCAAGACTTCAAGCTATTTGTCAACATGGTAAATCAGCATACTTTCCTATCTATCTTTATATTGTCGTATTTCATATTTTAATACACATGTTTCATTTATTTAGCAAGTATTTATGAAGAAATAAAAAACCAACAAATCTATTTTAAAAAAATAACTGAGAATTAAAAAATGCTAATTAATATCTATGTTATTATTATAATCCTAAGTCTATGGTTGTCTTTCTTTCAGTTAATCAAAAGCTAACCAAACACAAGATTCATCAAATATCTGTTGAACATCAATGAAAAACAAATAGCTATGTTTAATTCCATGAGAAAACTAAAAAATCAAAATATACTAACATTCACAAATATCACATATAAAAAGTGATGAAATCAATTTGGCCCAAGGTATCAAATATAAATTTGCTACAGTATATTCCTAGAATATGCTAAATAATCGCTATTAAAACAGTAAAATTAAGTTACATCTGTTATATCATTGCAGAGTAATGTTCATAATTTTGTGAATAAGTAAAATAATTTATTGGATATAAATGGCTTATAAATGCAATTAAGTGAATTAATTCATTCATTAATAGAAAAGAATAATTATAAATATATTATAAATTATACACAGAACTATTCAGTAACAGAAATAAACAATTAAATAAATTAAATTATAAGTAATTACATCTATTAGCAAATAGTTTTTCTATGTATTATACGTAATAAAATTATCATTTGGCCAAAAACATAAAAAAAAAAAAATAAGCTGGTGTGAATTACTGCTACAAGATCACCTTTTCTCTCAATGATATGATAATTTTAATTTGACATTTCAGGGTAAGTAAATTTAGATATTACACAGATAAAGATACTGTCGATGAATGCTAGGTTTAGCTTTCAGTAATTCTTTATTAATATTTTAGATTTACATATTTCTGCCAGAGTTCTAGTCCTAAGTAAACGGTCTTTGAAGAAATTACACATTTTAGCAACAGAAGAAAACTCACCTTATTACAAAATTGTGGCTGTCAATCTCTTTTCCACACTCACTGTCCAGCAGAATGCCCGAGTTCCCAACAACGGCGCAGGTCTTAAACCTGCGGTTTTTCATTGGCGAAACTTCAGGCAGGAGGCTGTGCAGATCCTGAGAAATGTTTAGTGTCCGACGTCTGTCCAGCACGTAGTGTATGACGTCACCAGGCTTAAAGCTGCTCTTGACCACGGAGACGTCTCGTTCGGCATCTAGGAAGCGAAGAATGTTCTTCCTGCATGTGAGATACAAGCAAAGTTTCCCATTAACGACAACGCATCCAAGGACTGGTGACACGTTATTGACTGGGGGATTTTTGCAGAAATTAATGCCGGTGGCAAGCAATTTGTTATGTAAGTGAAACTGAAACATCTCTGGTCAATAATGTTCAGGTAACAAAAGATGCATGAACGCGTCTCTGGTCAATAATGAGGTAATATCATTCATAAAGAAACGCATTTGGTAATTAAACCCACCAATTAAGTTGATACTAGAGGAAATAAAATGTACTTTTAAAAAGTCATTTACACATAGTTTTTCAATGATTCTGTAAGTAGATATACACTATATACCCCTACCTGTGGAGTGAAAAAGGTCCCCTATCTATCAAACAGAAAATTAGTTTATTAAATGAAATAATATTGCCATGACTTGACTTTCCCGAGCCTGATAGTATTCTGCCAACCTTCATTAATTATCCATAATCATCTATTTTGTTCAATATTGTCCAGTTAAGGTGCATAGAAGAAACTTGAAATTGTTTGGAATTATACTTTAGTTAGCTCTATTAAAGGACTGATTGTTCCAATAAAATTATTGACATTTACCAAATCATGTGTATATTGTAATTATTTGAAGTAATGTTAAAGCTACAGCAATATGTACTTAAGAAAGTTTTCCTCCAAGCTCAAGAATCCTGGAAATAGGATGGCTATATTAGAGAAAAATACTGGACCTTGTGCAGCAGGGACAACTCACTGTTTCTGTGTTCTTTCTTCCCTTCTCCCTTTTCCTAATCAAATCTTCTGAGTTTTACTTGGGGACATGGATGCTCAGCTAGAACATGTCCAAGTTTCCAAACCCAAGTATAACTAGATTTGGTCATCTGAGTTAATTTTCTTAAACAGGATATGAGTGGATCAAGTATATTCCTATAGGAGAAAGAAATAAACTTCCAACTTGTTTGGCCCACTGAATTTTTTAAAAGTTTTAATCGGAAGATACTTGCTTTACAAGGTTGCGGTAGTTTCTGCTATACAACAACGTGAATCAGCTGTAAGTATACACATATCTCCTCCCTCTTGAACCTCCCTTGCACCCGTCCACCCATTCCACACCTCTGGGTCATCACAGCACCAAGGTGAGCTCCCTGTGACCCACTGTATTTTAAAGTTTCCTTTCTGTGGAAGCTTAGCCTATCTCCTATCAAAGAAATTGGTTAACAGATGTGAGAAGCTACATAAAAATATATGCATTTATGCTAAGTTAGATGACGGAAAATGAGAAAATAGATACAGCTGCCTGGAAAGCTGGTGACTCTTGGCGTGATACAGGATGGCACCTGCTAAAACTGTGGTCTGTAATAACCTGAGAGTCATATTCTACGTATAATAGCTTGTTGCTCTTGGCTAACTATGTTGGTTATCCCTTTCAGCAAGACACTAAAAGAGGTTAAGTCAGACACGAAACAGCCAAGTTGCAAGCTGAGATAGAAGGAAGTAACTCTAGCAATGGCTTACAATTTAAACTATGTGAAAGTTCAGTAAGTGGGACCTCCCAAATGTCTCCGGTAACTCATGGACAGAGGAGCCTGGCAGGCCCCAGTTCATGAGGTCGCAGAGTCAGACACGACTGAGTGACTTTCACTATATATTAACAAAGAAATATCTATGAACCTAGCTTGCAAAAGTCTAAGACTGCTTGATCCTCAAGCTACCAAACAGAGCCCCACTAGAAGCAATCTGAGAAAGCAGTCTTCTGAGTTGGATGTTGGATATTATTTACTGAAGTGCTCTTAACTCCAAGCTTGAATTTTCAGAAAGCACAAAACAATGTCATTATTATAATATTCATCATATGATAGATGCATTTTCCTCTAATGATATCACTGTTTAAGCTTCATCACTATTTGTAAATTTTATTATTGAGCAAAAAATATGATCTCTTCCTAACACTCCAACAAAGGGAAATTCCCTGAATCCTACTTATAAGCCAGAAGCATGACTAGCAGAGAGGGATTTAAAACAACTCCTATCTTTGCTTATCACCACTCAGATGACAGAAGGTAAAGAGGGACCAAAGAGCCTCTCGATGAAGGTGAAAGAGGAGAGTGAAAAGGCTGGCTGAAAAGTGAACATTCAAAAAACTAAGATCATAGCATCTAGTCTCTTCACTTCATGGTGAATCGAAAGGGGAAAAGCGGAAGCAGTGACAGGTTTTATTTTCTTGGGCTCCAAAATCACTGAGGATGGTGACGGCAGCCATGAAATTAAAAAAGACACTTGCTCCTTGGAAGGAAAGCTATGACAAATCTAGAGAGCGGAAACTATGCCTTTTCCAGTAGTCATGTACAGATGTTAGAGCTGGACCAAAAAGAAGCCTGAGTGCTGAAGAATTGACACTTTTGAACTGTGGTGCTAGAGAAGACTCCTGAGAGTCCCGAGACAGCAAGGAGATCAAAGCTGTCCATCCTAAAGGAAATCAACCCTGAATATTCACTGGAAGGACTGCTGGTGAAGCTGAAGCTCCAACACTTTGGCCACCTGATGCGAAGAGCTGGCTCATTTGAAAATACCCTCAAGCTCAGAAAGACTGAAGACAGAAGGAGGAGAGGGCAGAGAGGGCATCTCAGAAGATGAGATGGTTAGATAGCATCACCGACTCAATGGTTATGAATTTGAGCAAACTCTGAGAGTTAGTGGAGGACAGAGGAGACTAGTATGCTACAGCTGCATGGGGTCACAAAGAATCGGGCATAACAGCTACTGAACAACAACCTTTCCTTTTCATTTATTTCTTAATTGGAATATAATTGCTTTGCAAATTTTTCAGTGTCTGCTCTACAAGACGAATGAGTTACATGTATAGACATATTCCTTCCCCCTTGAGCCTTCCTCCAACCTCCCGCATCCCACCTGCCTAGATCATCACAGAGCAACAAGTTTGAGCTCCTTGTACAGTACAGCAGCTTCCCACCAGCTATCTCTTTGGCACACGCTAGTCAAGGTTTAACTGACACTCCAAATGCCAGCACTGCCCTCTCAATTTGCCCCACTCTCTCCTCCCCCCTCCCCATCTCCACAAGTATGTCCTCCACGCCTGCCCCTCTACCCCTGCCCTGCAAATAGGTGTACCAGCACCGTCCTTCTAGAGTCCATATGCATGCATTAGTATGTGGTACTTGCTTTTTCTCCTTCTGACTTACTTCAATCTGTATGACGGAATCTAGGATCATCCGTATCACTACAAATGGCCCTCACACTGGTCAGAATGGTCATCATCAAAAAACATCAGAATCAATAAATGGTGGAGACAGTGTGGAGAAAGGGAAACCCTCTTGCACTATTGGTGAGAATGTAAATTGATACAACCACTCTGGAGGTTCCTTAAAAAACTAAAATAAAACTATAATATGACTCAGCAGTCCCACGACTGGGCATATACCCTGAGAACCGTAATCCTTTGGTTTTACTTTAAATACATCCCACTTTAATGTGTGATCTAATTAGGAAACGAGATCACTGACTATTTTATTTGTCCAGATTTGATACACAAGGAATATGCCCATTAGCTTTGAAAAAAAAGAACACTTTTTTGAATTTTTATCAAAGATTTGGATTATCAGGCTCATAAGGAGTAAAATTTATACAGGAAAATGTATATAAATGCCCTACAAATGAAAATTTTAAATTAACAAACCTTATAAGGCATCATAATAGTCATCTTAACAAAGTACAGACTACATCAGAAGAGAATCGCTGTTGAAATCAGCAACCATGGAGCATATGAATTGCAGGAAATTGAGAAGCCTTTCATTATGTTAAGCACATGTGATTCTTCATAAAAGTTAACTAGCGCCAAGAGCAGCAATCAACTTTTGTACATATTAACTCCCACTTACTTCTCTGGTGAAAAAATTAAGTAATGCCTGATACCTGTATTTTAACAAATTTTTTTTCATTTCCTGTGAAAATGACAAGCTTGACTTTAACAACTGCACGGATGTGGTCAAATTGACAAACTAGATGATGTTTATCATTTTCCTTTGAACATAATTTAAAGGAATTGCTGTAGGTATTTGAAGATTTAACACAGGAGTTGTGGTATGTTTGCAAGCCTAAGGTGAATAGATTACAGGTCCGGCTTTGAAAAAGGACTCTTTAGCTTGGAAATCCAAAAGGGAAAATCCCCTTACTCATAACGTTAACACTTAAATGCTTGTCAACGGATGGCAAGAGGGACTTTCCGATCACAGTATCTTTGCTGTGTTATAAAAAGTTAGCAGCAAAAATATTTTCCAACACAGGTCTCTAAATCTCTGAGTTTATATAAGTTCATTCTTAGGCAAAATTGATACTTAAAAAGTGGACTCTAAGAGTTCAGGAAAAAATAATGCTTAATATGATAAGTATTAAGTACAGACGATATTACTGTATGTATTATTCCAATGCTGTCTTACAGGCTCAACAGTGTTTTTTTTTTTTTTTTTAATGGAGCAGTAAAAATAGTAAAAGTACTTTATAAAACAGAATACAAAACACCAATTCATACAGACTAATTGAAATATAAAAATGTAATCTTCTTAGATAAAACTCAGAACAATTATTGCCATAGAATTTGCTTTCTTAAGCTGAAAAGGGGAGGTGGACCTTGAATGCCTCCAGCTTATTCTTTTTCCTACATTGAACCAAACTTTTCATTTCTGTGGGCTTAAACCTATGCTTTGAATATTATCTGAGCTAAAATTCTTGGTGTAGGGTGAAATAAAGACTGAAAATAATTACAATGAGTAAAAATATTGATGAAAATGTTTGATATTTGTTTGGAAAGAGTAAAGAAAATTTAGTTGTTTTTTTTTCCTCCTCAGTAGGCTGTATTTTTTTATAGAGTTAATGTACTATAAAATTATATGGATTTGCTAAGTCTAATTGTTGTTCAGACTACAAATATATTGAAGAAAAAATCAGAAAAAAGAAAGTGAGTGGGTGCTTAGTCGTGTCCAACTCTTTGTGACCCCAAGGACTGTAGCCCATGAACCTCCTCTGTCCATGGGATTTTCCAGGCAAGAACCAGGGGATCTTCCCGACCCAGGGATCGCACCCAAGTCTCCTGCATTTCAGGGAGATTGTTTACTGCTGAGCCACTGGGGAAGCCCCAGAAAGAAGAAAACTAGTGTTTAAATATAATTAACTGAACGTCATTGGAAGTCTGAAAAGCTCATGTACTTATGTTGAACTGAAACATGTTAAGTATCACCAAGGGGAACATACATGCTTTGCTCAAAAGATAAAATTGACATGAATGAAAGCAGCTCGTTAAAAAAAAAAAAAAAAAAAAAGAGAGAGAGAGAGAGAGAGAGAAAACTCCAATGTCTGGACTTGGAAGCATGAATCAATAGAAGCTAATTTTGAATATGCAGGGTGTACCAGTGTAAGCTTTCCTAATATGTGGTCAAGTTATTACCAGCTTTTTAAAGCAGAGAATTGTGTTGTCTGTGTGTGACTTCAAAGAACAAAACGGAAGGATTTCATCAGAGCCACCAGAAAAGCCCCCAAAGACTCCTCACAGGTCTTTAACTGTTATTTTGTAAGTGTAATATAACTTCTGAAACCCTATTCGAAAAGCAAACAGCGAAATTCAGCAACTGTCTTAACGATAAAACATAAACTGACAGAATCAGAAAATATTTTTCACTTTTGGTAAGACTAAAAAGTTAGTCATAAAGATAATATTTTGTTAGGCAATGTTGCCTTAAACTGAAAGACTGGTTTAGACTGTGAAACTGACAGGAATAGACGCTATACAGAAACTTTTCAACTGAATTTTCAACTACAACTTCCCTTTCAACTGTCACCCACCACTTGAAATAGCAGCTGCAGAGTCCTGGGGAATTAATTTACTAAACATTGTTTTCACTTGTGAAATGGTAAATATAGCTAACCTATCACCAGGTGCCACTCTTTCTTCTCTGTAGGTTTCCTGCCAACAGCAAGCACACGTGCTGTGGCAGCTAAAATTTAATCTAAATGACATTGTTGACTTCATCAGTAAGTATTGTGAGGCGAGTCTTACAGCTGGAAGGCATCACACGTTGAGAAACGAATTAGGTAGTGATACACATACATTAGGAATCAGTTTTTGCAAACTTTTGACTCCAGACAAAAATCACTGACTCAATTCAATTGTTTTCACTGAAAAAAAAAAAGTTTAAGAAATGCCAAGTGTTTCATTACGCCTAGAAAAAGCAGACAATTTTTTGTCTCAAAAGATTAATTCTGCAAGGTAACATGCCTTAAAGCTCTGAAACAAACAAACAAAAACAAAAACATAACCTATAGCTTGTTGGAGAAGGAAATGGCAATCCACTCCAGTACTATTGCCTGGAAAATCCCATGGACAGAGAAGCCTGGCTTGTTAGGGCTTCTGAGCTTAGGGTTCTAGCTGTTATAGGAACAATATTCTAGTTAGTTTAAAATAAAAAAAATTCTGAACACAACTAAATGAAAAGGCAAAACTGTCTCAAAAAAAGCTTGAAGAAAAGCCTGTTTTAGTTTAATTTACACCTCAGGTAGCTATTTGCTATTTGGTTCAGCATTTGGCAATACTGGATGAATACTGTTCTATTTTATTATGTTAGACCAAAAATCTCCACCTTGTGAACTTTACATGCAGATGCGTTTAAAGAGTATGCACTTTTAGAATTAAACTTGAGCCTTCTGAAATATTTATCTCATAATAAGAGGCTCTGGTTCCACAGTCAGAGAGGCCTGGCTTTGAAGAATGACCGGGGAACTAACGCACTGTGAGAGCCAAAATGGTCACTTACTGGACAAATAGAACTGTATGTGGACCTTCTTCTATAGTAAATCAATGCCTGCAACAGCAAGTGATTGTTGACAGCTGAAGCACATACAAATTTGCTGTTACGGTTAGTCAACCTACAAACTTATCCATTGAAGAACTTTGATATACAATGACACTCAGAGTTGAAGATATATTTGCTGACTAAGCATGATGTGCTTATTCTGGTCCTGATGCGTAGTAGCTGAGCTCATACATTTCCGTACATTTATATCTGGTATTGTAATTCTTTCACTTTCTATTCAACATATGAAAAATGAGGGAACAAAAAAGAAACAACCCAAAGATGAAAAAAAGAAGTCAAGTCACAAATGTTGGACGTGACTAGTACAATTTCTCAGTACATTGTTCGCAGATATACTAACAACATCGGATGCATCTTAAACGTGTCATTTCTTAGCTTACAATATAAAGAACAAGCTGCTGCTGCTGCTGCTAAGTCGCTTCAGTCGTGTCCGACTCTGTGCGACCCCATAGATGGCAGCCCACCAGGCTCCCCCGTCCCTGGGATTCTCTAGGCAAGAAAAAGAACAAGCTACTAACAAATCAAGCCTTTAACCAAGCTAACTAGTTTAATTGTGAAGTTAGCTGTGGGATGCGTAAACTTCCCTCAGTCTCGATGAGTTTCCAAAGTACAATGAACTAATATACGAAATCATCTCTCTCAGATAACGCCCCAGAGGGACAGTTGTTTCATGAATATATATGAATCCCTTCCTGATGCGCAAATGCAAGCAGCAGAATGTACACAGGGCTGGAAGAATTAGTAATAAGAAAGAAAATCATGTCTACAAAAGTAGGGAAAACAATTTATCTTCAGTGACTGTTTCACATTTTAATGCAAATAGATAAATAATTTATTAGGCATGTCACAAGAGCATTATAAGTCTAATGAGATTTCAAAAATGAAAAAGATTTGTAAGCACTGTTCAATCATGTAAGATCAAAATTGACTAGTTGTAATGTCTTAATCAAAAACTTCAAAGTAGAATTTTGAAAACACTTGTAAAATAGGCCCACACCCACTCACTGACACAAATTTCATGTGGTTCTTCATAAATGGTATAGATGTGGGGAAAAACAAAGGAAAATAACCAAAATTAGTTTTAGGTTGGACCTAAAAAGAAAGTTAAGCCACTAACTAGCTATTTTATATTCTACATTTTTTTTATATTAGGTGTCAAATTGATACTTACTAGTCACTACTATGATAGGCAATTGTATAATTTTTATAAACTGTATATTGATGAGCAGTAATGGTTTTATAAATGATTATTTCCTTGAAAAGAAGTGACAACTTTGTATGTCTTATTCAGTATTTGCTCATTGTTTGTTTACTTCTTTACCTGCTAAGGAGAACCATATGAAAAAAGTATTTACATTTCATTCACATTATGAGCTATTATAATTGAAAATAAATCACCCTTAAAGATATGAATGCAACTCTCATTAATTTGTAAAGTTGTAATAATAAATTGCTTGGGTCAACTTATGTTAAATACTTTTAGCTTGAATATCTTAAAAACAGCAATCAATGGAGCCCCATGCCCCTATGTAGTGTTCATTTTTTCACAGATACTAAGAAGGCATGGCCAGATTTTTTGATTAAACTATTGTTAATTATGTATTTTTATTTATTAGACTTTACCTGATTTATTATTCAGCATGGTTAGATACATTCATTACGTTAATTATTAGCTATAATAATTATATTAAGTATTTAAATTTCTGATTTTACTTTATTTTCTTTCATTACGTTACTTGACCTACAGAACCTTACGTAATTGACACCTTTCTCGTCAAATCATTCACGCTTAAAAGTTTTCTTTCTAGCCATTCTTGTAGATCATATATTTTCTTTTTAATCACCCATCTCTCTCTCTCTCTGATCTGCTTCTAAGAAATGTTAAATCCTTACCCCATTCTAAACTCGTACTCATTGCCCCTTCTAGTTCCACATCCTGTAGCTTTCCCTTCATAATGACCTCATCTTTTACAGGGTTTCTAAATGTCAATGTGGGCATAAGAGTATGAGATAGTAAGGATGCCACTAGGTAGGGATCATGAGAAAAGGGACCAAGGTATAAAACTGTCCAACTGGCGATATCATGATTAGTGTTGGTTTCAGCCAAGGAAGTCTTAGGAGGAGTACAGGCCCAGAGTTACACATTTTTCAATCTCTCAAGAGAATATGAATTTTATAAGGAATCTGCTAATTTATTAGAACTATTTGAAGTTTCCTTTTATCCACTGGAAATAAATATTGATCGCTGCACATATTCTACCCAGAAGACATTGACTTATAAACTGTCAGAGTTGTACTACATCAGTCAGATGCTACTCAGCTCCTTGTTCTTGTACTCTGCCTTCAAATATACAAAGTTCACCCTCAACTAAAAACAACCAAACATACACCACTTGACATTGCCAAGTGTCAGGTTTGATTGCTGTTTCCACTCCAGTCAGACTGAAAGCTTTAAAACAAAGAGGTCTACCAGTTCCTGCATTTCCATGGCACCCATCTCTTTTTAATTTTCAGCCACTCTTTCAATTATATTTTAACATGTAGTGAGTGCCTTCGATGCAATGCATTCTGTGAATCGCTATGCATACACTGAAGATGAGGGTAGCAGATTCTTCCTNGCTGCTGCTGCTAAGTCGCTTCAGTCGTGTCCGACTCTGTGCGACCCCATAGATGGCAGCCCACCAGGCTCCCCCGTCCCTGGGATTCTCTAGGCAAGAAAAAGAACAAGCTACTAACAAATCAAGCCTTTAACCAAGCTAACTAGTTTAATTGTGAAGTTAGCTGTGGGATGCGTAAACTTCCCTCAGTCTCGATGAGTTTCCAAAGTACAATGAACTAATATACGAAATCATCTCTCTCAGATAACGCCCCAGAGGGACAGTTGTTTCATGAATATATATGAATCCCTTCCTGATGCGCAAATGCAAGCAGCAGAATGTACACAGGGCTGGAAGAATTAGTAATAAGAAAGAAAATCATGTCTACAAAAGTAGGGAAAACAATTTATCTTCAGTGACTGTTTCACATTTTAATGCAAATAGATAAATAATTTATTAGGCATGTCACAAGAGCATTATAAGTCTAATGAGATTTCAAAAATGAAAAAGATTTGTAAGCACTGTTCAATCATGTAAGATCAAAATTGACTAGTTGTAATGTCTTAATCAAAAACTTCAAAGTAGAATTTTGAAAACACTTGTAAAATAGGCCCACACCCACTCACTGACACAAATTTCATGTGGTTCTTCATAAATGGTATAGATGTGGGGAAAAACAAAGGAAAATAACCAAAATTAGTTTTAGGTTGGACCTAAAAAGAAAGTTAAGCCACTAACTAGCTATTTTATATTCTACATTTTTTTTATATTAGGTGTCAAATTGATACTTACTAGTCACTACTATGATAGGCAATTGTATAATTTTTATAAACTGTATATTGATGAGCAGTAATGGTTTTATAAATGATTATTTCCTTGAAAAGAAGTGACAACTTTGTATGTCTTATTCAGTATTTGCTCATTGTTTGTTTACTTCTTTACCTGCTAAGGAGAACCATATGAAAAAAGTATTTACATTTCATTCACATTATGAGCTATTATAATTGAAAATAAATCACCCTTAAAGATATGAATGCAACTCTCATTAATTTGTAAAGTTGTAATAATAAATTGCTTGGGTCAACTTATGTTAAATACTTTTAGCTTGAATATCTTAAAAACAGCAATCAATGGAGCCCCATGCCCCTATGTAGTGTTCATTTTTTCACAGATACTAAGAAGGCATGGCCAGATTTTTTGATTAAACTATTGTTAATTATGTATTTTTATTTATTAGACTTTACCTGATTTATTATTCAGCATGGTTAGATACATTCATTACGTTAATTATTAGCTATAATAATTATATTAAGTATTTAAATTTCTGATTTTACTTTATTTTCTTTCATTACGTTACTTGACCTACAGAACCTTACGTAATTGACACCTTTCTCGTCAAATCATTCACGCTTAAAAGTTTTCTTTCTAGCCATTCTTGTAGATCATATATTTTCTTTTTAATCACCCATCTCTCTCTCTCTCTGATCTGCTTCTAAGAAATGTTAAATCCTTACCCCATTCTAAACTCGTACTCATTGCCCCTTCTAGTTCCACATCCTGTAGCTTTCCCTTCATAATGACCTCATCTTTTACAGGGTTTCTAAATGTCAATGTGGGCATAAGAGTATGAGATAGTAAGGATGCCACTAGGTAGGGATCATGAGAAAAGGGACCAAGGTATAAAACTGTCCAACTGGCGATATCATGATTAGTGTTGGTTTCAGCCAAGGAAGTCTTAGGAGGAGTACAGGCCCAGAGTTACACATTTTTCAATCTCTCAAGAGAATATGAATTTTATAAGGAATCTGCTAATTTATTAGAACTATTTGAAGTTTCCTTTTATCCACTGGAAATAAATATTGATCGCTGCACATATTCTACCCAGAAGACATTGACTTATAAACTGTCAGAGTTGTACTACATCAGTCAGATGCTACTCAGCTCCTTGTTCTTGTACTCTGCCTTCAAATATACAAAGTTCACCCTCAACTAAAAACAACCAAACATACACCACTTGACATTGCCAAGTGTCAGGTTTGATTGCTGTTTCCACTCCAGTCAGACTGAAAGCTTTAAAACAAAGAGGTCTACCAGTTCCTGCATTTCCATGGCACCCATCTCTTTTTAATTTTCAGCCACTCTTTCAATTATATTTTAACATGTAGTGAGTGCCTTCGATGCAATGCATTCTGTGAATCGCTATGCATACACTGAAGATGAGGGTAGCAGATTCTTCCTTCAAGTGGCTTACTCTACATTATATACAGACGTGAGGCAAGAAGTGAGGAGGTGGAAACCCAAAGAGATCAGCCAGCCTACCCTCTTAACCACTAAACCACTCTTGCAAAATTTATATGTTAATATTCAGTCATTGAGTAATCAGAATTTTACCAATGCTAGAAAATACAATGTTTTATTATGTAAAGGATGATTGTTCTCTTGAACTTTTAAAGAGTTCTGATTTACTGAAATGCTCTGATTTAAACATGCCAATCAACACAGCAAAGTAACTATAGTGAAAAGGATCTTGTTTCCTCTGTAATTAGGAAGGCCTTAACTTTCTTCTTAGTTATAGAATTATAACTGAAGAAAACAAGATATAATGAAGATAGATAGGCACTGTATTTGATTTCAAGAGCTTATCTAAGTGAAAATACCAGGATCTTACAAAGAATAAACCTCTATTCTAGAAACCTTATTTGCTAATTTTTACCTGTTTAGCATATAATTATTGAATAAGTACTCATAGAATAAGTAAAGTTTATTTATAATTGTTGGCAAAAATAGCAGTTGAATAGGCTCTACTTGTATCCAGTATAAGAAAACACAAGATTATTAAAGACTTTAGAGAAGTTAAAGATAATTCTCAAAATATATGTCCATTCAGACAAAAGTATGTTAAATACTAGGGTTCTGCTGAATGTTTTATTTCATTAGCATAAAGACAGTATGTTAAAAACTCACATATTCATCCTTATATTTCTGACTGTATAACGATTTCAGCCTTATGACTTCACATCTTTCAGTGAGCAACATTAAGCACTGGTCCACTCTTACTGAAGTATTCAAGCATTCAAGGTAAGTTTGCCAAGTCCAGTGTATTCTTGAACATGATGTGAAATTCATTATGCCTTATTAAAGAAACTCACCTTATTTCTAGGACCAAAGAGGAATTGATTTTCCAACCTTCTACAGAATGCTGGAAGATTGAAGAACCAGCCTTCCGAATGATTTTATCCGAACTATTGACAAGGGATCGACTCAAACACAGCTCACCTTCTCTGGAACAGAACACAATAAAAGCTTTGTAAAAATAAGAAACACTTTTTATAATATCATAATACCTGATTGAGATTACTGGTGACAGCTTACAAAGACAACATTTTCTATATGTTAGAAGAAGACGTATAAGCAGGATGAAAGGTATTACAAAGATTAGGTGAATATGACTTTATCGAGTAATCAGTTACATTTATTATTTCACTTACTCTTTTAAAATAAAACTGGTCTCATGTAAAGAAAAGACTTTTGTGGTACTTAAAGGAAAAACTTCTCATCAAAGTTCTGCTCCCCTTTATCCCTCCCTCCCTGCTGTGCGTAACAATGGAGACAGGATGTTTGGCCAGTTCTCCTGCATCTGTGTAACTGTGACTCCTAAGATAGTAATTTTATTTTCACAGGAGACATGAGACAGAACGGAAAGAGCTTTTGTTTTGGAGCAAGAAGGTGCTGGCTATCACGTGATCTAGGCATGTTTGTGACTCTGTTGCTTGCTAGCACCTAAATCCTTTGACCCTATTCTCTTTCCAAGCCACCGTGGCTTTCAGTTCAGCTCAGTTCAGTCACTCAGTCGTGTCAGACTCTTTGTGACCCCATGAACCGCAGCACGCCAGGCCTCCCTGTCCATCACCAACTCCCTGAGTTCACTCAGACTCATGTCCATCGAGTCAGTGATGCCATCCAGCCATCTCATCCTCTGTGATGAGGTGGCTTGAACCTTACCTTGAAAATTGCAAAAATATTAACTAATACGCTTCGACATTGTGAGGATTAAATGGGACTCTGCACGTGCAAGTAATTTATAAAACAATTGAAGTGCTAATTCTGAAATTACATTGGTCTCAAAAAATCTCAAGAAGGAAGTGCTTTTCTGATAGTTGTTTGGGGTGGGAAGATAAGAGGTTGCAATTGGGGGAATACTCATTCAGTAGCCATTATTACTGGTATTTTCGGTTATATCAAAAAATCAACTGTGCGACCCCCACCAATCCACAGCATGGGGCAAGTATATCACAAGGCATACTGACAGCAGGGGTACTGACTGTAAGTGACAGATTCCTATGACGGCATTTAGGCCCTTAGGGCTTTTATAGTTGAAGCTGTTCATTGTTCAGTAGACTATTTCTTAGCATTTTATTGATGTAAATCCAGACTCAGAGAATTAAAAAAAAAGCCTCCTGTCTATGGCCTAGCTCTTTTAAATCTGTATTTCTTTACATGTCACCTCTTAATTTTTTTTTTTTTTTAAAGAATCTCAAGAACATAGTTAAAAAGCAGCATGGCTATTTGCTCAGTCACAAAGTCTAAATCTGTGTTGATTATGTAGGCAATCCTCCCCTACTATCAATGGAAACACTGCCTGGGCAACAGCTGCTAGATGAATTCTGTAATTGGAGGCTTATAGTTTGGTATTTTGGTTTGCATTCTTTTTGAAACATGTAGTTCCAATTTGAAGCAACTCAAAGCATCAAATGCAACTACTCCCTGTAAAATTTAGAAGTCTATAAAAATTAATATTTTAAACTGTTCTACTGATGAAAATGATACACTCGCATGCCTAGGCATGGCTAATAAGTCATTTTATAGAGGTCATTTAGGATGTAAGGAAACAGGGTGCAATTACTACTCAGTGGCCCAAAGTCAATTTTTATATTACATGTCTAATCATGATAACTATATATGAATGAAAATGTGGATGTACAGAGTTACCCTTCATACTTTTGGAGATGTACTTCCAAGGGTATGGACACAAACATTTCTAGGGGTCAGTATCTTCCCAATCTTCATCTTGTTAATCAGTGGCCTGTCGATTCATCTTTTTCTAAACACAGATTGCTACTGTCAGGCGAGTGTACACTCTTTGGTTTTCGTCTCGTCACAACAAAGATGTGGAGTGGAGGACATTAAAGGCCCCTTGGCGTGTCACAGCCCCGGGGTCTTGGACAGGCCATGTTATAGCTCTCAGGTCGCGAACGGACCATGTTATAGCTCTCAGACAAATCAGTGTTACAGCTCTATTTTATTTAGAAGATAGCAGGAAAATCCATCTTTGAGGCGTGAGGGCACTTCGATCCAAAGACAGGAAGAGCAGAGTGCCCCAGCGCACTCGGGGGCAGGAGAGAGAGAGAGAGAGCCCTTTGGCTCCTCTTTATATTATGTTTTTTTCTCCCCCGTGGGCCTGCCCTATGCAGATTTGGCTTAGTCAGGAATGCTGTTCTACTTGAAGTCCTCACTCCGGTCCTCAGACCTTCCTTTGACCTTCCTCTGTTCTATTTTTGCGGGCTTTTCCCTTCCTTGTCTTTTAGCCATTGCCATTTTGGACTCCTTTTCCCTATTCTAAATACCTAACATTACAATTAAAATAACTATTTTTGCCACCAAAAAACTTTTATAGGAGAAGTAAGCTGGCGTTTTAAATACCTGTGGAAGATTGCTTTACTGACAAAGATAGATTTTTATAAAGCAGAATGATTGATACAATATGGTATGCAGCATTTTCAGAACTGCAAAGATTTAAAGAAGTGCTTTAAAAGTTTAATCAGTTTTATTAATATATTGACAAAATGCTGCCACATTACTCTGCCCTTTGAATTGTTTTGTTTTCAGTAAACTGGTGATCAGCTAAAGCTTCAGACCTTTATTACTGAAAAGTATTTTGAAAGAAAGTATCTACAACTAGTCACACTTCTTGAAGTCAGTGGAACTCATGTGTGAGAAGGCCAGGCTTCCAGCAATCTGAGGCTCTGGAGCAAACTTCTTTGTATAAAGTTAAATGGGTCCCAGGGGGTTCTTCACTTGTGACCTTGGTAGCACTTGGTCTTGGACAAGCCTTTTCCTTCCTGTGAATGCAAGGCATGAAGGATGTTGCCACCCCCTCCTAGCTTCTCATCCCAGATCGAAACAGCTGCGCTGAAAACATTTCTTGCATGGGCTATACACAGGAAGGTTCAACATGTACTTCTAAAGGGATAATTACACACCATATAAAAGAAATAAAGCAACATATAAAGTATTCCTGCTTATACGCAGCTAAAAAACCCACTTAGATGGTCATCCATGTAATACCAGGGATAAAGTCAGTAGTTATGATACTAGACTTTATACATATTTTTCTCTTTGAAATATGAGTTGCCAGGCATTGCTATAATTTATTCTATTAATTCTGCAGTACCTAATACATAGGATTAATTCAGTTTCATGAAATTAGGTACCCAAAAGCCCTGTATTCCACCTCATCGTAAACTCTTCTTGATTTGGCTTTGGGATCTGTTCTCTTAGGTTAAACTTCCTATTTAAAATGAAAATGTAAGTTATTTATGTAAAAAGAACTTGCATCAAACTAAGCCTCAAGAGAAATAGCAGGCAGTTTTGTGTTTTCATAACCTAAGTGTAAAACAACTAAAAAACAATGAGATATGCTACCTTAACTTACAGCATATGGCTTTTCGTAGAATTCCAAATATAACATATGAAGTAACATGCAGATTCTGGTTTCCTGAGTTACCAGAGCGTGTTCTACTCTAGAACAAACTGGAACGAACACTGCTGACGACGCTAAAATCCTCTTAAGTATGATTGCTTATCTCCACTGTCAATCCCAAGTTTCAGAACTAATACTGGAGATAATCTAGTGAGACAACCTAAAGTGCACAGTCAAGTGAAAAAGAGATCTCTAGATAATAAGAAAAGTAAGTGAAAGTGCCATTTAAAGTCCACCATTAAAGAAGTAGGTGGCAAGTTTTAAGGAGTAACAAAGCAAATGTCTATTTGGTATTAAAGTTTACTTTCCCAAATGAGTACATTTCATTAAATGAGTACACCCACATAATTTTATCTGTAGGGTCTTTAAATTAGCATATTTCTAATTATATCCAAAGAACACAGTCAGTAAAAGAATATGCCAACTGAGAGGCAAATGCCATTTTCCCTCCTTAAGTAAAAATATGAGTTAAGAACAGACCCCTTTATATCCCCAAATGCCCTTTCAGTTAAACTTTATTAACTAGCCAACAGATCAGGCAATTAATAGGCTAGCTTTGAAAGACACAGTTCTGAACATCCAATAATTACTCGACCTATTCTTCAACCATTGCTTATGACAAACATGCTGCTGGAATGCCTCTGGAGATGTATGAATGTGGATGCTTGGTGTGGGAAGCTTAGCGGCTGTTTCTTGCTTTTCCTTCTGTGTGGAAGGACTGCTCGATCCTGGATCTAAGAAGAACCAGGTCACACCGACTCTAGGTGGGACCTCCAGTGTTAAAAGGCAGGCAGGTGGAATAAAGAAAGTAGCTACCTGTCTGCTGCCAGATGGAAGCAGGGACGCTAAATCCGAATCCAGAAGGATGTTCTAAGATCCAAGGACTATGGAATTGCCCTTCACCGAAACTACGGCCCGCTCACAAGGTACTCAGCGGCGCCCTCAAAGGTCAGACTCCTGTTTACCTCTCGGGCGATGAACTGGCTTGGGTTCAGGCGGCCAAACCGTCACGTTGGGTTACTCATCTCTAAAGAAACCAGCCCCTCCACGTGGCTTGGGGAGAAAGAGAGTCAATGAGAAGAACCGGTGTTTGGGATGAGTCAACCCCGCCACCAGAAGCACTACTCGGGGAGTTGAGACAATCAGCTGCTATCCTCAGCTTTTCAGGGGCACGTTTCAGCCGAGGGGAAAGCGCTGGGGCGAGGGTGGGCTGAGGGAGACCAGCTGTCCTCCCGATGCGGCCCCCTCACCCCGAACCCCGGGCAGCGCCAACTCCCAGGTTTCAGCCAGGCGCGGCGCGCGCCGCCCCGCGTGGCCGTGATTGCGGGTTTAAATTAGGGAGGAGGCGCGCGGGGGCCGACTGGAGCAGTAAAAGTTACTGTTTTATTTGTAAAGGGGGCCTGATTCTTGCAATAGAGGCTGGTTCCTCCACCCGGGCGGGCAGCTCTCTCGGGGAGGGGGACCCGGACANCAGTAGTTTGAGCATTCTTTGGCATTGCCTTTCTTTGGGATTGGAATGAAAACTGACCTTTTCCAGTCCTGTGGCCACTGCTGAGTTTTCCAAATGTGCCGGCATATTGAGTGCAGCACTTTCACAGCATCATCTTTCCGTATTTGAAATAGCTCAACTGGAATTCCATCACCTCCACTGGCTTTGTTCATCGTGATGTCTCCTAAGTCTCACTTGACTTCACATTCCAGGAGGTCTGGCTCTAGTGATCACACCATCATGATTATCTGGGTTGTTAAGACCTTTACTGTACAGTTCCTCTGTGTATTCTTGCCACCTCTTCTTAATATCTTCTGCCTCTGTTAGGTTCATAGTATTTCTGTCCTTTATCGAGCCTGTCTTTGCATGAATAATTTCCTTGGTATCTCTAATTTTCTTGAAGGGATCTCTAGTCTTTCCCATTCTGTTGTTTTTGTCTATTTCCTTGCATTGGTCACTTAGGAAGACTTTCTTTCTTTCTTTTTTTTTTTTGAGGAAGACTTTCTTATCTCTCCTTGCTATTCTTTGAAACATTCAGATGCTTATATCTTTCTTTTTCTCATTTGCTGCTTGCTTCTCTTCTTTTTGCAGAATTTATTTTTATATGGCCTTCTCAGACAGCTGTTTTGCTTCTTTGCATTTNTTCTTTCTTTTTTTTTTTTGAGGAAGACTTTCTTATCTCTCCTTGCTATTCTTTGAAACATTCAGATGCTTATATCTTTCTTTTTCTCATTTGCTGCTTGCTTCTCTTCTTTTTGCAGAATTTATTTTTATATGGCCTTCTCAGACAGCTGTTTTGCTTCTTTGCATTTCTTTTCCATGAGGATGGTCTTGATCCCTGTCTCCTGTACAATGTCAGGAACCTCTGTCCATAGTTCATCAGGCACTCTATCTGTCAGATCTAGGCCCTTAAATCTATTTCTCACTTCCACTGTTTACTCATAAGGGATTTGATTTAGGTCATACTTGAATGGTCTAGTGGTTTTCCCTACTTTCTTCAATTTAAGACTGAATTTGGCAATAAAGAGTTCATGATCTGAGCCACAGCCAGCTCCCAGTCTTGTTTTTGTTGACTGTATAGAGCTTCTCCATCTTTGACTGTGAAGAATATAATCAATCTGATTTTGGTGTTGCCCATCTGGTGAGGTCCATGTGTAGAGTCTTCTCTTGTGTTGTTGGAAGAGGGTATTTGCTATGACCAGTGTGTTCTCTTGTCAAAACTCTATTAGCCTTTGCCCTCCTTCATTCTGTAGTTCAAGTCCAAATTTACCTGTTACTTTAGGTATTTCTTGACTTCCTACTTTTGCATTCCAGTCCCCTATAATGTGTAGGTACCTGGAAATACAGTAGTGAATAAAATATAGCATCTAAGCAGATAGGAAGAGTACTCATTCAGAGGGGGACAGATTGAGAAAAAGAAATCAAAATAAGTTGCAATGTGAAAGTTGTGTTGGACTCTTTGTGACCCCATGGACTATACGGTCTGTGGAATTCTCCAGGTCAGAATACTAGAGTGGGTAACCTTTCCCTTCTCCAGGGGATCTTCCCAACCCAGTGACTGAACCAAGTTCTCTTGCACTATGGGGGTATTCCTTACCAGCTGAGCCACCAGGGAAGCCCAAGAATACTGTAGTGAGTAGCCTGTCCCTTCTCCAGGGGATAATCCTGATCCAGGAATGAAACCAGGGTCTCCTGCATTGCAGGTGGATTCCTTATCAGCTGAGCTACCAGGGAAGCCCAAGTTACATTTAGGAACCATGAATTAACAGTAGGTTTGAAGTATGTCTCTCATATGTAGGTAAGCTACTGGATGGAAGCACATAGAGTGCTTAAGTTTTTGACAGCAAGGAGGTAAGCTTTCTAGGAAAGGGCACACATAAGTGGAATTTGCAAAGCTAAGAGGTAAGTCAGGCAGAGGGTTCAACAAGCACAGTAAAGATATGTGTACACAGGGAGGAATATATTGCCGGAGCTTTGGAATAGATCAATACTGTTGGAACAAGAAATGCAAAAGGAAAACAGTGGGATATAGTCCTCAGTGTGATCATACTAATCTAAACCTCCACAATGTCAAACTGTTTTCTCTAATAGGCAAGTTACAACATGAAAATCTTCAAGAGGACAGTAGGTTTATTTCATGAATTAAGCTTCAAGTTTGGTGAAAATGTTCACATGGCCCAAACAAAACAAAACAAATCTATCAACAGCAAAATTAAGGAAAATCAAGAACTAGTTATGGGAACACGTAAGACAAATTCAAATGTCCAGGGAAAAAAAGAACTCTCCAATTGTATAATGCTGCAGTTTTCTGAATTTGTTAAGCAGAGCACCTTTTACTTAGAGTTGAACACTTCTGAATGGTTGATAATGGTTCGGTGAAATTCAAGAGATTCCTCCTTTCCATATTTGAACAATTAAGTGTTGAGAGTATAATTTAATGTCATTTATTTCACTTTATTAGATTTATGAAATATGCATCCACAATCATTTGCCAAGTTTAGAAATACATAGAGACCAACAGTATAGCCAAATTGAGGACAGTCTGATTCTTCTCAATGTGCTACTAGGGACAAGAGCCATAATTATGTAAGTTGGGTAAAAACTCTCATCCACACAAGTGTCTTTTGAACTTACAGCCCTCCATTAGAATGCTGGTTTTGATGATCCTGAAAAATTAAAGTTGCTGCTAAATTTCCCTCTATCTTTGGACTGTAAGTTCTTCAATAAAGAGAACACATTTGTCTTTATTCAGCACAAATCTGCAATTACACAGTACCCTATGAATAAATAATACAAGTAATGGCAGTTGGTTTCAAAATGCAACTTTATCCTTTAACTTAATGTAAATCATGTTTTAATTACTGGCTGTGCCCTCAACTTCAGCTGGAAAGAGATGAAGAGACATGGAATTTTATAGTGGGATTTTTAAATAGCCCATGACATTTTTAATAGGCTTTTTTTTAGAGCAGTTTTAGGTTTACAAAGATACTTAGTAGCAAGTTATAGACTGCCCACATATGCGGTTGAGAGGTGAAGATACTGAATATCCTCCAAACTGAGAAGGAACGTTGGAGACCAAAAAACAAAGCAGGCAACTCCAGAAAGTGCAAACTATGAAGTTTATTGTGAGTAACTTACATACAGAAGATCCTGAGATATTTGACACTGCATTCCGTCCAACAGAAGGGATACTGCGGGATTGAAAGGGACAAACCCCAAAAAACAGAACCTGACTACCCAGTGAGACGCATATAAACAGGGACTGGGACCAGGGGTTTTCCCTGCCCCTGGATGTGTCATGACTGTTAACCATCTGCATTTGCAAAAGACATTTTTCTAGTTTTCATATCTGGTGAAGGCAAGGGTAAAGGCTGATGGAGAACTCCTTTGGCTTAGGTGCATTCCTTATGATTAGACAAATGTTCAGTCATAAGGAAACGGGGGTGGCTTGGACTTTGGGCCTAACATGGAGCTGTTCAGGAGCCAAGGTGGGTCAGCCACACACACCTTTACCTCCAAACATTCACAGCCTCACTGACTATCAACATCCCACAGCACAGCAGTACATTTGTTAAAGTCAATGAAAGTACACGTTCCCATCATTGTCACCCATAGTCTGTAGCTGACTCTTGGAACTGTACCTTCTATGGTTTATATACCTAATTGCTTTGACAAATGTACAATGATATCCACCAATGTAATGATGGGATAATATCTACGGTTCTAATGTCATACAGGTAGATTCACTGCTCTAAAAATCCTCTGTGTTCTGGCTATTCATGACCCCCTCCCCAGGCAACCACTGTTCTTTTTATTGTATCTATAGGTTTGCCTTTCCCAGAAGTCATATAGTTAGAATGATAAAGTATGCAGCCCTTTGCTTCTTTCACTTAATAATATGTTTTAAAGATTCTGCCATATTTTTTCATGGCTTGAAAGCTCATATTTTTAACACTGAATATTTCATTATCTGGGCTTCCCCGGTGGTGCTAGTGGTAAAAAACCCACTTGCTAATGCAGGAGACATAAGAGATGAGGGTTCAATCCCTGGGTTGGGAAAGATCCCCCTGCAGGAGGACATGGTAATCCACTCCAGTGTTCTTGCCTGGAGAATCCCATGGACAGAGGAGCCTGACGGGCTACAGTCCATAGGTCACAAAGAGTCAGACACAACTGAAGCAACTTAGCAGACACACACATTCCATTATCTGCCTGTACCGCAACTTATTTATCCAAATGCCTATGAAGAGCATTTGGTTGCTTCCAAGTTCCGGCACTCATAAAACTACTACAAGCATGTACAGGCTTTTATATTTGTGTGTAGGCGTGTTTTAAACATTTGTGTAAGTGCCAAGGAGTGCTGTTGCTGGTAAGACTGATGGTGGCTCAGTGGTAAAGAGTCTGCCTGCCAAGCAGGAGATGTAGATTCAGTCCCTAGGTTAGGAAGATGCCCTGGAGAAGGAAATGGCAACTCACTCCAGGATTCTTGCCTGGGAAACTCTATGGACAGAGGAGCCTGGTGGGCTATAGTCCATGGGGTTGCAAAAGAGTTGGACATGACAACAAGACCATGATTAGCTTTGTAAGAAACCTGAAGTGTAAGGCTTCCAAGTGGCTGTATTATTATCCATTTCATCAGCAAAGAATGCGATTGTGTTGCCCACATCCTTACCAGCATTTGGTGTTTTGGATTTTGGCCATCTATTAGGTATGTAGTGGTATCTCACTGTTGTTTTAAATTTCGTTTCTCCAGTAACGTACAGTATGTTTATTTGCCACCTATTTATGTCCTGTGATGAGATCTGTTCTGATCTTTGGTCCATTTTAAAATTTTTGGTTGTTCATTTTCTAATTGCTGGGTTTAAGAGTTCCTGTATATTTTAGATAACAGTCCTTCATCACATGCGTTTTGCAATATTTTCCTCCAGTTCCTTCTCTTGACTTTCACAGAGTAGAAATTTTTAATTTTGATTAAGTCCAGCTTATCGACTATTTCTTACATTGATCATGTCGTTGATACTGTATCTAAAAAGTCATCTCACATCCAAGCTCATCTCGACTTTCTCATGCGTCACTTTCTAGAAGTGTTATAGTTTCCCAAATTACACGTAGGTCTATTGTCTATTTTCAGTTAATTTTTGTGACAAGCGTGCAGAAGGTATACTTGCATGTTGCTGTCCAGTGTTGCAGCATTATTTGTTTTGAAATGACCATCTTTTCTGAATGTTGGCGCTTTACTCCTTTATCAAAGGTCAGTTGAATACACTTGTGTGGGTACTTTATTTGTTCTGTTGAGCTGTTTTTCTCTTCTTTTACCAGTATCACCTTGTCCTGACTACTAAAGCTTCATAGTGAGCCTTGAAGTCTGGTAGCTTCACTTCTTCAACTTTGTTCTCCTTCAATATTATGTTGGCTATTCTGGGTTTTTTCTTTCCATTATAAACTTTATAACTAGTTTGTCAATATCCTCAAAATACCTTTCTGGGAGTTGGATTGCAATTGTGTTGATTCTGTTGAAAGCAGAGAAGAACTGACATTTTGGCAATACTGAGTCTTCCTATCCATAAATATGAATCATTTCTTCTTTTATTTAGTTCTTTTGTGATTCCTTTCATCAGAATTTAGTAGTTTTCCTCACATACCTTTTGTACATATTTAAATTTATACTGAAGTATTTCATTTTTTTTTTTTAATGCTAGTATAGCTATTCCTTTTTTCCATTTCAAATTCCAAGTGTTCCTTGCTAGTACCTGTGACATTTTAATAGTGAGAATGTTGCTGTAGTAGTCAGGAATCTCCAGAGGAAAAGAAACAATAGAAAGTATGTATATACAGAAATAAAGAGATTTCTTTTAAGGAATAGATCACATGATTGTGGAAGCTGGCAGTTTCTAACTTTGCAGGACAAGCTGCCAGGCTGGAGACTAGGAAAGAGGAAAGAACGGATATTGCATCTCAACTCTCAGATCATCTGGGGCAGGTATCCCTCTAGGGGAACCTTGGTCTGTTTTTTCCTTAAAGTCTACAGTTTACTGGCTAAGGTCCACAGTATGGAGGATAATTTGCTTTACTCATAGTTTGTTGACTTAAACGTTGTTGCTATTTAGTGGTTAAGGCCTGTCTGACTCTTTGCGGCCCCGTGCACTGTAGCCAGCAGTGGACCATAGCCACCAGGTTCCTCTGTCCGTGAAAGTTACCAGGCAAGAACACTGGAGTGGGCTACCATTTCTTTCTCAAGGGGACCTCCCCGACTCTTGCATCCTCTTGCATTGGCAGGTGGATTCTTTAGCACTGAGCCACCTGGGGTGCCCAAGATAAATGTTACTCTCGTCTAAAAGATGGGCTTCCCAGGTGGCCCAGTGGCAAAGAATCTGCCTGCCAAGCAGGCGACACAAGGGACAAGGGTTCGATACTTGGGTCAGAAGATCCCCTGGAGAAGGAGATGGCAACCCACTGTATTCTTGCCTGGAGAATTCCATGGACAGAGGAGCCTGGTGGGCTACAGCCCATGTGGTCGCAAAGAGTCAGACACAGCTAAGCAAGTAAACAACCACCACCACTATTTCATCTAAAGGACACGTCTCAGCAACATCTAGACTGGTGCTGGGATCAAATATCTGGGTGTTGCGGCCTAATCAACTGTAAAATTCACAGATGAGCTAATTGAAGGTCTTATTTATGACCTAGCAATATAGTAGGAATTATTCAAACAAATCCTTTTACCTATGAATCAATTATCAACAAGAACAAGAAGCATACTAATGAGAAAATTCAGCTGTTCACCAAGAGGCAACTCAGCCTTTTTGTTTCTGGACAAAATATCTGGTCTTTAAATTTCATTCTATATTAATTCATTTTGCCCATGTAAAAATTCATAAAATCTTCACATATTTTTGTAATGTATATTCACTGTCTGTTACTATTTTCATTCATAGTAACCAAATTTACTAGGCTTACAGCACAAGAGTGGTTTTGACTTTAGATACAAGCATGAATCTAGTATAACTGGAACAACAGGAAAAATTCCATCATTGCCATTCTCAGTTCTTCCCCATCATTTACCGCATTATGTAAGTGATGCATGTCACTTACATCATCCTTTGCTTTTAATATTTAATCTCAAAACATGAATGTCTTTAGAAGAGACAGTTCTTATGTACTATTAGTCAAATATTCTTTAAGTTGTAATATCCATTTGAAATATTCTCTGACATCTTTTAACTTCTGTTTGTCAAACATATCTCAATTGCAAATAAGCACTTCTTTTGCTCACAGTTCACATTTTAATTGTTTATAAACTGTTATTTCTTTCAGACATAGTTCCTGCTGTTTTATTTCCTACTGCACACACCTCTAGAATGTTAAAATAAACAGACACACACCCCATACAGGTTTTGACAAGTTCCAGATGCCCTATCTTATTACCTAGTGATACATTTTGTGTTCTCAGTTTGCTATTTTTTGTGCTAAATGGTGATGGGAGAAGCTATCTACCAGGACAAGAATAACCATAAGGCTCAATATTACTTCAAACTGCTCAGCTATTGAATAGTGGTCACTTCAAAGGCGATTTTGTGTGTCACCACCTAGGGAATTTACTGTTTGGGGCTGTGATTTTTTTAATCTTTTTGTACCTTCTAAAAGTCTTGTATCTGATTCACTCAATTTACCTTTTCTTCTATTATCCATATTTCCTAAAATTGCCCAATCTAATCACCCACTTAATATCTTCTTTTATGGAACCCACCTTCTTTTTATATGACTTTCCATTCATCACAATAAAAGCAACGGAGAAATAGTAATAAAGATCGTTCAAGGCTAAAAAATCATTTGTATAAGTCTATCTCTTTCCAGATATCTATATTCAAGTAATTGCTTTTATAGTTAAAATAGTATTCAGTGAGTATCTCTGAAAAATATTGTTTTGATGTACATATTAAAACACAGTTCTATATAAATTGAATTTTGTGAAGCAGACATTTCAAATTATTTTTAATTTGTCATTTGAAGATTTTAAAGAAAAATAATATTGAGGTAATTATTAACTGGCAAACTAGTGGCCAACATAGCTTGTAAAAGGCATTTTGTTTTCCCACAAAATGAGGAAGTGACTGAAATCACACACACACACACACAGACACACACAGAGAAAATTAGTTGTCAGTACTTCAAATTTCTTTTTAAAAATATCATAAGACTTGTTACTATCAGATTCATCTACTCTGATAGTAGTAATTAGGTGAAGTCAAGCAGCAGCTGTTTCATCTCTCTCTCGTTCGTGTTTATTCCACAATTTAAAAATTCATTTATATTTTAACTTCTTGGCTCCTGCAGGTATTTGAGTTGCAGTCCTTCAAGTAAATGATTCCTTTAAAAGATATATACTTCATGATTAACCTGTCTAAAGTATTGAACTTTAGACAATATCAGCTTTTTTTTTAAGCAACAAAATAAAGCTCTTATTAACCAAAATTTCGAATGCCAAGTCTACAAATGTCTGTCAGAAGAGAAAGTTGCTCTGGGAGAATGAATCAATAGATATTCCCTAGAGGGCACCTGTGGGAATAAAGGAAAAATAATGAGTCTAATTAACATATGACCTGTGCCTCATAATATAATAATTGATCTGTCTTCTACATTACTACTAGAGGCTTCCCAGGCGGCTCATTGGTAAAGAATCTGCCTGACAATGCAGGAGACACAGAGACACAAGTTTGATCCCTTGGTTGGAAACATTCCCTGGAGGAGGAAATGGCACCCCACTCCAAGTATTCTTGCCTGAAAAATCGCATGGACACAGAAGGCTGGCCAGCTACCACAGTCCATAGGGTCACAAAGAGTCAGACACAACTGAGCACACACACACTGCATTACCACTATGGTATATCCCTACATTACACCAGAAAACTTTGTGTAAATAGCTGTGGATGATGGAGGCATGTGGTTAACCACATACTCACAAATACACACCTTATCAAATTGTGATAGCTTGTTAGTTACAATTGTGATCCTATCCTTAGAAAAATAAATACCTGTGTTTTAGAATTCTACTGGGAAGATAGAAAATATCTGGGGATTTTATCCCTTCTGTGTGACCTAAATGTGAAACTCTTTACCTTTTCACTGCATGTCTTAGAAAGAGATAGGAAGAAGAATGCTGATTGGATTTATCCACTCACAATCTTAATGACAGAGTAGTAAGTTTACAGGGAGTTCTCTGATGTGAGTGGACTATGACTATAACATTTATGATGTATAGAATCCCTGGGGATACTAACCTCAAACCTATGAAGATTTTGAACATGTGTCCTTGGTATTAGAGATATATGTCATAGGTTTGTTAAGGTGAGCAGAGATATTTGAGCAGTTGATTCCTGTCCGTGGATGTCGCGATCCCTTTGAAGATGAAGTCACCTAGAGGAAGCATTAAAACTAGTCTTATATAGCTCTCTGACAACAGCTGGTAGAACAAGCATAACAAGACATGTCAAACTACCAGTACAACTAGTTTTAAATTATCCATTTAATCCTGTGATAGTTATTCACAACTTACAGTTAAGGTATTAATTAAAGAAATGACTAGAATCCTACAGGAGACCTCGTAAACCATACACTCTTATGTGTACTAATACACCCTTTGAGGTCATCAAAGGGCAGACACACTGAAACCATACTCAAAGAAAACTAATCAATCTAATCACATTAGGACCACACCCTTGTCTAACTCAATGAAACTAAGCCATGCCCGCCAGGCAACCCAAGACAGGCAGGTCATGGTGGAGAGGTCTGACAGAATGTGGTTCGCTGGAGAAGGGAATGGCAAACCACTTCAGTATTCTTGCCTTGAGAACTCCATGGACAGTATGAAAAGGCAGAATTATAGGATACTGTAAGAGAAACTCCCCAGGTCAGTAGGTGCCCAATATGCTGCTGGAGATCAGTGGAGAAATAACTCCAGAAAGAATGAAGGGATGGAGCCAAAGCAAAAACAATACCCAGTTGTGGATGTGACTGGTGATGGAAGCAAGGTCCAATGCTGTAAAGAGCAACATTGCATAGGAACCTGGAATATGAGGTCCATGAATCAAGGCAAATTGGAAGTGGTCAAACAAGAGATGGCAAGAGTGAAAGTCGACATTCTAGGAATCAGAGAACTAAATGGACTGGAATGGGTGAATTTAACTCAGATGACCATTATATCTACTACTGTGGGCAGGAATCCCTCAGAAGAAATGGAGTAGCCATCATGGTCAACAAAAGAGTCCGAAAAGCAGTATGTGGATGCAATCTCAAAAACGACAGAATGATCTCTGTTCATTTCCAAGGCAAACCTTTCAATATCATGGTAATACAAGCCTATACCCCAACAAGTAATGCTGAAGAAGCTGAAGTTGAACAATTCTATGAAGACCTACAAGACCTTTTAGATATAACACCCAAAAAAGATGTCCTCTTTCTTATAGGGGACTGGAATGCAAAAGTAGGAAATCAAGAAACAGCTGGAGTAACAGGCAAATTTGGCCTTGGAATGTGGAATGAAGCAGGGCAAAGACTAATAGAGTTTTGCCAAGAAAATGCACTGGTCATAGCAAACACCCTCTTCCAACAACACAAGAGAAGACTCTACACATGGACATCACCAGATGGGCAACACCGAAATCAGATTGATTATATTCTTTGCAGCCAAAGATGGAGAAGCTCTATACAGTCAAGAAAAACAAGACGGGGAGCTGACTGTGGCTCAGATCATGAACTCCTTATTGCCAAATTCAGACTCAAATTGAATAAAGTAGGGAAAACAACTAGACCATTCAGGTATGACATAAATCAAATCCCTTATGATTATACAGTGGAAGTGAGAAATAGATTTAAGGGCCTAGATCTGATAGACAGAGTGCCTGATGAATGATGGAATGAGGTTCATGACACTGTACAGGAGACAGGATCAAGACCATCCCCATGGAAAAGACATGCAAAAAGGCAAAATGGCTATCTGGGGAGGCCTTACAAATAGCTGTGAAAATGAGAGAAGCAAAAACAAAGGAGAAAAGGAAAGATATAGGCATCTGAATGCAGAGTTCCAAAGACTAGCAAGAAGAGATAAGTGTTAGGACCTAACATACGCCATGACAGGCTTTAAGGCCTGAGTTCCATTTATCAAGAAGCTGAGTCATTGCCTAGGAGGAACTGAGATCATCTTCTATGGGCGCCAGAACTTAACCAATTAGCATGTTCCCCGTAGCCTGGTTTGAGCCTGTCAGGACATAATGGACATCCCCCAAGAAAGCCCACGCACACAAAAATTTAGCCAATTAGTAGATGCCCAGAAACCCTTGCAATCAATCTGCCCTTTTCAACTCCCTGTCTTTGTTCTAAACCTATAAATACTGCTGTAATTCAGGGCACAGGGCTCTTGCTCGACTCCACTACGCTGGATGTGGTTTGAGCCCTAGCTCGAGCTAGCAATAAACACCTTTTTGCTTTTGCATTGCTGTGGAGGTCTTGTTCTCTCAGTTTTGGGGACTCAGACCTTGGGCATAACAATAAGAAAGCCTTCTTCAGCGATCAATGCAAAGAAATAGAGGAAAACAACAGAATGGGAAAGACTAGAGATCTCTTCAAGAAAATTAGAGATACCAAGGGAACATTTCATGCAAAGATGAGCTTGATAAAGGACAGAAATGGTATGGACNCCCTTGGACTGCAAGGAGATCCAATCAGTCCATTCTGAAGGAGATCGGCCCTGGGATTTCTTTGGAAGGAATGATGCTAAAGCTGAAGCTCCAGTAATTTGGCCACCTCATGCGAAGAGTTGACTCATTGGAAAAGACTCTGATGCTGGGAGGGACTGGGGGCAGGAGATGAAGGGGACGACAGAGGATGAGATGGCTGGATGGCATCACTGACTCGATGGGCACAAGTCTGGGTGAACTCTGGGAGTTGGTGATGAACAGGGAGATCTGGCGTGCTGCAATTCATGGAGTCGCAAAGAGTCGGACAAGACTGAGCGACTGAACTGAACTGAAATAATTTTAAAGGGCTTCAGGAGAAAGTTCAAAAGGTGAGAGTCAGTACACAAAGAGTGATATACTAACAATGTGGATTTCAGGGGAAAATAAGCTAATGGCAGTGTAAGATACAGAATATCTATGGGAATGGGAGACTAAATTGAGGTGAAACCAAATCTTGCTAGAGATGAGACAAAACACAAAGACTAGGATTTCAGATGGATCATTTAGATGATTATCTGAAGTCACCAAGCAGGACAAGAGGAGTTAAGTATGGACTGTGTGAGCTGAGCAGGCCTTTAATTACTGGGAGTGAGTAGGTGTTCTGTTCAGTTCAGTCAGTTCAGTAGCTCAGTCATGACGGATTCTTTGCGACCCCATGGACTGCAGTACATCAAGCCTTCCTGTCCATCAACAACTCCTGGAGTTTACTCAGACTCATGTCCGTTGAGTCCGTGTTCTGTAAATGACAGCATCAGAGTTGGTAGAGAAGGATACTACTGATGGCATAAACATCAAAGGATATGGAGAGATGTTTTATATATGTAATGGGGAACCAAAAAGGATATTTCTTCTATTACTGTCCATGATTTATACGACATGTCAAGGAAGAACAGCTTTCATTTGTGAGGACTTGCTGGAGAAAGAGAGACCTCTCTTTAAATTCTTGGAGGTGTTCATTAAACGATGAGAACACTAGTTACTTAATCTTAAATAATTATAACCAAAAGACAAAAAAATCATTTTTTAGCCATCTTGGATTGTAGTTGCTGCCATATTTAAGATTTTTCTTATTTGTATTAATGTGAATTTTAAATTCTTTATTATTTTTGTGTCTGTGTTAGTCACTCAGTGATGTCTGACTCTTTGCAATCCATGGACTGTAGCCTGCCAGGCCCCAGGATCCACTGTCCATGGAATTTTCCAGGCAAGAATACTGGAGTGGTTTGCCATTACCTTCTCCAGGGGATCTTCCCAACACAGGGGTTGAACCCAGGTTTCCCACATTGCAGGAGTATTCTTTACCAACTGAGGCACCTGGTAAGTCCTATTCTTCACTCTTACGTGATATATCAGCTAAAATGGGTTCAAATTTGCTGTCACAAGAGTTCAGTTTGATTATTTCCTAATTCAGCATATGAATTTTATTAGTGAGCTTTGTTAAAAACAAGTGACCCCGCCCAAATCACAGTGGCTCACAACAACATATATTTAGGTCTTGCCCATGGTAGATGTCACTGGCCTGGCTCAAATTCTATAGTTCTGATCCACAAGTTTTTTCATTCTAGATTCCAGCCTCAGGGAGCTGGCCTTATGTGGGACATTCAGAAAGGCAGCTGGCAGGAACTCTTGATGTCTCCTAAGCTTCCCCTCAGATATTTCTGTACACTATGTTCTTTCACATTCCTGTAGCCAAGACCCAAATCAATGAGTTAGTACTGCAGGGGCCTACCTGCATGCTACGTGTCCATAATGAGGACGGATAAAACCCTTACTAGGGAGAAAGTGAAAATTTGGCAGAAGAATAAGACCTACCACCGGTAGATCTGACTCAAAAGATACGATTTAATAATAAATCGTTAAGAGATGAATTCTCAGGAGACACTCCATACTGGGCAGGTAAAGTAGCATCCATCATGGATAGAGATCCAAGCTGACAAAGTCTGTAGAGTCTGAAGGGATACGAGATTTAAAGACAGAATAAATGTTAGCAATATTTTTTTTCTATAAAAGTCATAGAAAATAAAAACAGGTGAAGCAATGGGAATAATACTGTTAAAAAGTTTGTCAGTTCATGCCTTAAATCCTTCACAAAGTGGCAACTCTTCCACTGTAAATTATTCATGATTCAACATCTAGCTACCAAATTTAGTGATTCNGACAGAATAAATGTTAGCAATATTTTTTTTCTATAAAAGTCATAGAAAATAAAAACAGGTGAAGCAATGGGAATAATACTGTTAAAAAGTTTGTCAGTTCATGCCTTAAATCCTTCACAAAGTGGCAACTCTTCCACTGTAAATTATTCATGATTCAACATCTAGCTACCAAATTTAGTGATTCTGACATACTAATTTTGTCATCAATACACAAAAGCTCTATGTGTCTAAAAGCAAAGCTTTTTTTTTTTTTTCTTTTGTCTCAGCATAGGGATGTGGACTAATGTATTTGAAGGCTGATGGCCAAAACTCTCTTTTCATAAGTCTGTTCCTTGGCTGACAAAACTTTTATCTACAAGTTTCTTCTATGTAGTATTTCTGGTGTAATCTTGACTGATTGGCACATTTCTTATTTAGCAGGCTTATCCCATTTAAGTTACATTAATGAATTCACAGCTATGTAGCTATCCTGTCATTCTAGAGAATTCACATAATATACACATCTTCTTGAATCTTAAACTTGGAGAGTTTTCCCTTAACTATATGGCCTCATTAAATTAATAACATTTATATATAGTAATGGGTTTCCCTTGTGGCCCAGCTGGTAAAGAATCTACCTGCAATAGAGGAGACCAGGATTCACTCCCTGGATTGGGCAGATCCCCTGGAGAAAGGAATGGCTGGCTACCCACTCCAGTATTCTGGCCTGAAGAATTTCATGGAGAATTCCATTGGGGTCCTAAACAGTCAGACATGACTGAAAGACTTTCACTTCACTTCAAATATAACAATATAAATTAATATGTTTGTTTATATCTTTTGAAGATAGACTTCAAAACTCTTAAACATCAAACAAACAACCCTAAGTAACTATCTGATCAAGGCAGAAAGACTTACTTAAAAGGAGCAATTAGATATGAGAATTGACGTATTCATAATAACAGTGAGTTAACTATTCACTCTCATGGTCCATTGTGGACTTTGGCAAGGGTCATTTTTATTTCATTATTAATGAATCAATAAATATATCAAAATACTTGACATTTGGTAAAGTGTACTATTATGAAGGGTACAATTTGATGAATTAAGCAATAACTGGCACTCTGATCAGAGCATAGAACATTTCCATCATCCTGGAAATGCCCTTTGTTCCCCTTTCCAGTCAATCTCTGTCTACCATATGCAGTGAATCCTTGTTATTTATCTCGCTATACATTTGTTTATCTTGTGCTTGAGCTCTCTAGGGATGGACTTATGCAGTAATATTCTTTCCTAGCTTGGTCTTGAGATGTATCAACTTTGTGTTACAGCAAACCGTGTTCTGTTTGACTTCTAATTCCTTACACTTTAATTCAGAAAGTGGCATGCACTCAGCAACTAGTGCGAACGTGAGGCTCACCTCAAGCATTTCCCTTCTCTTAGAGATCACAGTGTTAGCCCATTTCCTCTGAGAGGCAGAAGCTTAGACAAGATTAGACATGCAAAAGACGTACTGGAGGACAAGGCAGGGGGCGCCATCGGACTGTTATGCAAGGCTTACTCCTAGAGGAAAGAGGGGAGGAAGGAGGGCTGGGTAGGAAAATAAACGTCAGCCTTCAGTGCAGGTCTATGAGAGTTTCAGTCATGGCTATGGAGAATCCCGAAGACAAAGTAGCCCATTGGAAGGCATTGGTGTTTCTGCCATAATCATTCTTGGCTGGGATCAGCTCACAGGAAGTGGGGTCCTGGCAGGACAGTGGCAGGGGAATTGTGGCAGTGGTTGGTTGAACAAATAGCGCCTGTTATTGCTGTTGGTCATGGGGCCGTACCCTGTACTCACTGTCACCTCCCCTTTTCACCCTCAGCAGGCACCTTTGAAAGTCTCGGTGGCTTACCTAGCGGTTTCATTCAGACCTCCATTCATGATGGTTCTAACCTCTTGGTGATCATCGTCTTCCCAGGACAGGTTTCCTGCTTGTGACTCTTCACAATTACTTCAGAGGAAAGTTGCAACAGGAGCGTCCAGGTGGGTCACTCAAATTCCGTGTTGACGCCTCTCTGCCCCCATCACATCTGCAAAGGTGTTCTCTTCCCCAAGGCTGTTTTCACAGATCACTACCTGTGTGACTATGAGGGGTTGGGCCACGTCTCAGGTCAGTGCCCCACCTTCTGTTCAGGATTGCATTTCCTCTGCTTGCTGGGTAGTGACGGAGCCAGTCCCAAGGCTCAGTCTAAGCATGTGTTTGGGGGAGGCTCATACCAATAGTATTAACATTATTTCACGCTGTCAGAAGGGAAACTCTCTGAGAGGCAACACTGTGGCAGCCATACCTGTTTCACTACTCATCATGGCAGCTGCGCCCGCGCTGCTTCTGATGGTTAGATGCTACCTTTAAGAACAAGGTTCTATGACAGTATTTTATTGCCCTGAGTCCTGCCAACAGACAATAGCTGTCCTTGAGCTTCTCTAGGACGGTGGTGTTTTTCAGCACCAGAGTTTCACTGTTGCTTTTGTAACTGAGGAGTATCCCAGGTTCTCCCTCAGGGCATGCTTAACTGGTGGGTTTTCAGGCCGTATATAATCCAATAGCTTGGCCATTTTTATTAATTTTTAAAATTCCCTTTTGCCCACGTCCGCCATGGCTGTTTTGACTTTTCTACTCTACTTATTATGGGCTTTCACTGTCTCTAAGCTCCCAAGACCTATCTTAACATTGATTCGACACTGTTCTTTGAGATCTTGTCAAGCTGCCAAACCCTTTATCACAAGACAGTTCTCCCCTTCTTAATAAATTAAAGAACTGTTATCCAATCTCATCTTCTACTGTTTTGGATATAGGACCATCAGGATGCTGTTTCAGTGAGATTCTCCCAGCTCCTTTCCGTGTACACTGACCAAGGCCTGTAGACCCACTAGGAGTCTGCTGGGAGGTGCCCTGGGGGTCATAATCCCTTGCCTCCTTTCACCTGCCCAGCACTTCCCCAGCTTGGAATCTAAAAGGGGAGCTAAGGGCCAGGTGTGAGGGGTGTTTATGTTTCCTTGTGAGGCAGTGATCACTGAGTAATTTTCAAGCAGTGGAGGCATGCAGGCCCTTATTAGGAAGGAGCAGGCCTCTTCTTCAAGTCAAGATGATTTAAGGGATCTGGGGTTAATATAAAGAGTTCATCAACCCAAATGTCCCCAACTCGAGCCTCAGGATCTCAGTCTTTCCAACCAGGGATCTATCACTGGCACACATTTTGCAGGAAAGACTGACAATTCAATCTTCTCTGGAAGGCTCTCTGCTATTATTGTAATTAATTCCTGGGTGGAATACTCAGTTTTTTTTCCCTGTCTCTAGCTGCAGGAGATAAGAGTCCCTTTATAAGCTGCCAAGGAGGCCCTCTGAATTTTATACTTCACCTTCAATTGGTGATTAATCCCCCATGGCCTTTTATTGGTTTTCTCAGATGCATCAAAGTCATGCAGTAAGAGACACCTGGTGTGATTTCCTTCTAACTAATACTTTCCTCAGCCACGCAAAAGCCTGAGATACTGTACCTGTGAGTGTATACCAGTTCACCAAAGGTGAGGGTTTTAACAAATGCACTGCTATAATTGTAGGACTGTGCCTACCACCAGTGACGGAGTCTTCCTTGCCAGCTTGCTGCCAGAGCATCCAGCTTCAACACCTCATATTAAGAACTATTAACCTGGATCACTGCTGACACATTGTTTTAAGTTAGAACTCCGGAAAACAGATCATGAGTGGGAGATTTTCAAGTGGAACATGTTTGGGGCAAAAAACAACAAAAAAAGGTGTCTTGGTCAGTGCCCTCAATGCCAATATTTAGATATAAACACTCTAGAACTGGACAAAGAGAGAACCTGAACTTCAGTGAGTTACAAAGATAAACTCATAGTTTAATAGGAATCACTGGAATTGGGGTGGTCCTTTACAGTGGCCTTGCCTTGAGACCATTTGGGGATGGTGGCCGACCTGAATTTAGATGCTTACTTGAGCTGAAGGAAATTTCTGGAGAGGGACACAGCTGTTGGTATTCCCCAAAGGTATGGGAATGAGAGTCTTAAGTCTTTTTTTTTTTTTTCCAGTTTTATTTATTATTATTTTTTCACTTTACAATATTGTATTGGTTTTACCATGTATCAACATGAATCCACCACAGGTGTACATATGTTCCCCATCCTGAACCTGCCTCCCACCTCCCTCCCCATACCATCCCTCTGGGTCATCCCAGTGCACGAGCCCCAAGCATCCTGATTCATGCATCAAAACTGGACTGGCAATTCATTTCACATATGATAATTTACATGTTTCGATGCCATTCTCCCATATCATCCCACTCTTGCCCCCTCCCACAGAGTCCAAAAGACTGTTCCATACGTCTGTGTCTCTTTTGCTGTCTTGCATACAGGGTTATCATTACCATCTTTCCAAATTCCATACATTAGTATACTGTACTGGTGTTTTTCTTTCTGGCTTACTTCACTCTGTATAATCAGCTCCAGTTTCATCCACCTCACTAGAACTGATTCAAATGCATCCTTTTTAATGGCTGAGTAATACTCCATTGTGTATGTATACCACAGCTTTCTTACCCATTCATCTGCTGATGGACATCTAGGTTGCTTTCATGTCCTGGCTATTATAAACAGTGCTGCAATGAACATTGGAGTACATGTGTCTCTTTCAATTTTGGTTTCCTTGGTGTGTATGCCCAGCAGTGGAATTTCTGGGTCATAGCAATGGCACTCCACTCCAGTACTCCTGCCTGGAAAATTCCATGGATGGGGGAGCCTGGTGGGCTGTCGTCTACACGACTGAAGCGACTTAGCAGCAGCAGCAGCAGCATGGCAGTTCTATTTCCAGTTTCTTAAGGAATCTCCACACTGTTCTCCATAGTGGCTGTACTAGTTTGCATTCCCCCCAACAGTGTAAGAGGGTTCCCTTTTCTCCACACCCTCTCCAGTGGAGTCTTGTAGGGAGAGTTTGGGTGGCACACTGTATCATCTACTATAGAAAGCGATTGAAAATGGCATTGCACTGTTTGGTCATTCCTTGGTTTTGCATTCATAAGAATTTTAGGACCTTTATTTTCCCCTGTTTCTAACTGTAGTTTCTGAGGGTATGAAGTTGATTCAAGTTTCATTAGGTTTACTCTGTACTGTCATTAATGTTGACACACATGACAGCTATTTTAACTTACGAATGTTGGAGTTTTGTTACTTAACATTTTTCCGAGTAAGACAATATATTCCTTTCAAGAAACCCAGGATTTTATAGCCAAAAAGACAGATTATGCCTGACACTTCTTACAATGGCTAACTTCAGCAAGCCCAGTATCTCTGGTAGGCTTTAGAAAAATGGGCTGTTTAATTAATTCTTGGAGGTTTAAAGGAAAATAAAAAGAAGAGAAGGAAACAAAAATGTCACATGTAGTTTGAAGTGGATTTTCTTCATCTTGTTGTGTGAAGCAGCCAACTGTTAATTTTGGAAATGCTTTGCAGTGTTTAATTTTCAGATCACCCTTAATGACACTGAGCTTCACTAACTGAAAGAATCAAAGTAAGAGACACTGATGTAAGTGACAAGCACCTCTGTTCTTCCTTCTGTTTGCAGTGGGATAACAGAGCGCAGGTCCGCTGATCCAGACAGCAGTGTATAGGAGCATCCCATGGCTCATAGCACAAAATTCCAAAGATGATATGTGCAGAATCACATTCTAATATGATATTAAAAGCCCGATGGTAAGGCAATATGTAACATTATGGTTTGAAGAAAGAGGATACTTTTTGTGCGAGATTGCACATTCAAACATATTGAATGCTCAATGTGGCATTTATTTGGATGGGCAATGAAAGATTCATATAAATGTTCATGAGTTATTCCACGGCTGCACATAACGTTCACCAACACTTACCTAAATGTTTTCATATTGTGCGAGATAGCTTCATCTAGAAAGCCTGAAAGTGCACATTTGAATGGGTGATTAATGAGAATAGATCTCGTTGATATTTATTGTATCATCATCTACTCACTATAATGTTTATGTATATCTTTGTGTTGTTTCCAAACATTGAAATAAAACTGTGGTAGGAGAGCTATAAGAATAGTCTGCATGTTATTCTGCAAAATGAAGGAATAAAATGACAAATGAATTAGAAGCCATTTTATGATACGTTCAGAGATTAAAGAGAATGTTTGAATGAGTGTTTAGAACCTTGTGATTACGGACGTGGCTCAGTAACCCTTGACTCCCTGGGAGAGTATTGCGTATGGCAGACACAAAAGGCAAGAGGTCCTGTTCTCTATCCCTCATTTCAGACAGTGTGACTGAAGAGTTGGACTAAAATGTTCCTAATCACCAGATAGGGCACTTATTTTTGAGGGTGGAGGATAAGAATCAAGGTAGCACAGGAATTTTACATATTCAAGTATCCCAGGAGATAACCAGGGAAATTTACTCACAAATCAGTCAGGAACGCATTCATTTTTTGGCTCCTGCCTTAAGACTGATAAGGGGGGTGGGGGGGGAAGCAATCTGATTGCTGTGGATTGGGAGGCAGAATTGTCATTATAGTTTAGTTGCTGGGCCGTGTCCAACTCTTTTGCGACTCCATGGACTGGGCCCACCAGGCTCCTCTGTCCATGGGATTTCCTGGGCACAGATACTGGAGTGGACTGCCATCGCCTTCTCCAGGGGATCTTTCTGACCCAGGGGTCAAACCCAGGTCTCCTGCATTGGCAGGAGGATTCTTTATCACCGGAGCCAGCAGGGAAGCAGTAGGCAGATTAGGAACTCCTTTAACAAAGTTTAATTATTTAATTCTCGCGGTGTATAATATGGCTTTCTCTTTAGCAATGTTTACACCAAAAGCTAAGGCTAAAAAAGTCTCTTAGCCCTTGTGTGACTTAAACTGCTAATTAATTATCACAGACAGTAACTGTAGGGTTTTCACATGCGACTCAGTACCTGCAGTCATTAGCGCTCACAAGGCTTCACAGTTCTTCTGCGCCACTGGCAAGTAAGGCTTTCAGACAGTAGGTACTTGCTCGAGATTCAACAACAGAATATGAAAAATATGCCATTTTCCCCTTTATCTCAACCTCTTGAATATTTCCCATTCTATTTTCTTTAACCCACTGCTTCTCCTCCTCACAATAACTCTTGCCATTTCATGCTATCAAATGAGCACGTCTTTGTTAACTTATCAAACGCTTTTTACTGTAAGTTGTCTATTTCTCAGTATTTTAATAAACCTAAGGGATTAACATTAAATGTTATTGTGATGGCTGCTTTTATGTGTCAACTTGGAGGGTTTTGGATGAAATTAGAATTTAAATTAGTAAACTTTGGGTGAATCAGATAGGCCTTGATAACCTGCTGCTGCTGCTGCTAAGTCACTTCAGTCGTGTCTGACTCTGTGTGACCCCATAGATGGCCTCCTACCAGGCTCCTCTGTCCCTGGGATTCTCCAGGAAAGAACAATGGAGTGGGTTGCCATTTCCCTCTCCAATGCATGAAAGTGAAGAGTGGAAGTGAAGTCGCTCAGTCGTGTCTGACTCTTCGCGACCTCATGGACTCAAGCCTACCAGGATCCTCCGCCCATGGGATTTTCCAGGCAGGAGTACTGGAGTGGGGTGCCATTGCCTTCAAATTAGTTGGAGAACTGAGTGAAGCTTTAGCAGACCACCTTTGGACTTCACCTGTACCACTGGCTTTACTATGTCTTGAAGCTGCTGGTCCACACTACAGAGTTTTGACTCACCAGCCTCTGTAATTGTGTGAGCCAATTCCTTACAGCTAAATAACGTCTGTCTCTCTGTAAACATATCTCATTGGTTTCGTTTTTCTGGAAAACCCTGGACTAATACAGGTATCACCCTGCTTATTTAACTTATATGCAGAGTACATCATGAGAAATGCTGGGCTGGAAGAAGCACAAGCTGGAATCAAGATTGCTGGGAGAAATATCAATCATCTCAGATATGCAGATGACACCACCCTTATGGCAGAAAGTCAAGAGGAACTAAAGAGCCTCTTGATGAAAGTGAAAGGAGAGTGAAAAAGTTGGCTTAAAGCTTAACATTGAGAAAATGAACATCATGGCATCTGGTCCCATCACTTCATGGCAAATAGATGGGGAAACAGTGGAAACAGTGTCAGACTTTTTTTTTTTTTTTGGCTCCAAAATCACTGCAGATGGTGATTGCAACCATGAAATTAAAAGACACTCCTTAGAAGTAAAGTTATGACCAATCTAGATAGCATACTGAAAAGCAGAGATATTATTTTGCCAACAAAGGTCCTTCTAGTCAAGGCTGTTGGACTGTGAAGAAAGTTTAGCTCTAAAGAATTGATGCTTTTGAACTGTGGTGTCGGAGAAGACTCTTGAGAGTCCCTTAGACTGCAAGGAGATCTAACCAGTCCATCCTAAAGATCAGTCCTGGGTATTCATTGGAAGGACTGATACTGAAGCTGAAACTCCAATACTTTGGCCANTTTTTTTTTTTTTTTGGCTCCAAAATCACTGCAGATGGTGATTGCAACCATGAAATTAAAAGACACTCCTTAGAAGTAAAGTTATGACCAATCTAGATAGCATACTGAAAAGCAGAGATATTATTTTGCCAACAAAGGTCCTTCTAGTCAAGGCTGTTGGACTGTGAAGAAAGTTTAGCTCTAAAGAATTGATGCTTTTGAACTGTGGTGTCGGAGAAGACTCTTGAGAGTCCCTTAGACTGCAAGGAGATCTAACCAGTCCATCCTAAAGATCAGTCCTGGGTATTCATTGGAAGGACTGATACTGAAGCTGAAACTCCAATACTTTGGCCACCTCATGCGAAGAAGAGTTGAGTCATTGGAAAAGACCCTGATGCTGGGAGGGATTGGGGGCAGGAGGAGAAGGGGGCAACAGAGGATGAGATGGCTGGATGGCATCACTGACTCGATGGACATGAGTTTGAGTGAACTCCGGGAGTAGATGGTAGACAAGGAGGCCTGGCATACTGTGATTCATGGGGTTGCAAAGTGTCGGACATGACTGAGCAACTGAACTGACCTGAACACAGGTATCATATGAAACTTGGATGTTGAAATTAAGGTAAAAGTATACTTCAGAAATTTCACTGTTATTACAATGTCACCTCTCTCTGAGCATAACTAGACTCTTAAATACTGTCTGCTTAGATAGCAGAGCTTGCTTAATGGAGATATTACATCACTAATTGCATAGCCAGGGCAGGTTCATGACTGTATAGTAGTGATCTCTCTCAAGAAACTGACAATAAAAGCCATTTATTGAATATCTGAAATCCTCAAAACCAGCAATAGCAAATGGAAAAGGAAGAAAGAGGGAATTACATGGAACAAGTGCTCTGGAAATCTACAGAAGTGTCTCTCGGGGTCTTAGGCTGAGTATCAGTCTGCATACGTACAGTGAAACTCCATGACAGCAAAGAAAAAAAAATCAGAGGAAAGAATAATTGCCAGGTACTTGTAAGAAAAACAGGTACTCTTGCCATAAACGCCACCTCTAGTACAGCCTTATACAACTGGGAAGGAACCCCCAACTCCCACCTCCCACCTTCATTGAGGTTTGTGTCCATGAAACCTACAAGATCACAGAGAACAAGGGAACAATTGTTGATGAAGGCAAAGGCACTCCCATTCCAGTGCCTTTCCTACTCTACCCAGGGCTCAGTGTAGAGGAACAGTTAAAATTGCCTATCTCCCCGTCTTTTCCTGAAAGGGGTCCATCTGCACACTTTGAAAGCTCTACCCGAGAGCTGGGCTTCTCTAACTCGGCACACACCTCTGTTTCCATCTCTATTTATCTATATATCTTATGTTTCCTATTTCTATCTTTAGATGTCAGAGCTTTTGTGATTTTTAATTCTCATTTACATATATGTTCCACGGTGATTTTTAAATGGAATTTGCAAGCTAGAGAATGAAATACTGTTAGTAACCTTCCTCAAAATCGAGAGATATAATTTACTATGTTTTTGATAGTTGTTTTATTGGCCTCATCATTGTCTTAAATTTAATGGTTATGGTGCAGTATTCAACCTACTAAGAACTGTTCTCAAGTATAATTAATAAAATCAGGTCTATTCAATAGAACATTTCTTTTAGGTTTCTTCACATTTTCCCACAGAATGTTGGAAAGGTAATTTGTCTGCTTTGGCTGAATATTATTATTGCTACAACTTTAGCTTTATATAGTTTAATGCACTTACTTGATAAGTTGTATCACATTTATATTTTAATATGAGGTTCTAATTTTCACTGGGCTTCCCTGGCTCAGTGGTTAAGAACCTGCCTTTCAACGCATGAGATGTGGGCTCAGTTGCTGGGCCAAAAAGATCCCCTGGAGAAGGAAATGGCAGCCCACTCCCATTGGCAACCCAATCTTGCCTGGGAAATCCCATGGACAGAGGAGCTTGGTGGGCTACAGTCCATGGGGTTGCAAAAGAGTTGGACAGGACTCAGTGACTAAGCAACAACAATTTTCACTAGATTACATGAGTCAAGTACTCTTTCCTGAAAGAGTTAGCCACTTATATATTAATTTTTGCCCTGATTTTACCAACCCTGTGCTTTCTTTTAAATTTTCATGGTACCTAACTGGTAACTAATATATTAAATTACCTCAGACCCAGGTATGGAAGACATATTCTCAATCAAGTTCTAGCATTTTGTCTGAGCTATAACAATGCAAATTATACCACTGTACTAGAGCTCTGAGATGTACTAAAAAAATAAGAGGCATAACGCTAATTGTGGCAGGTGGTGCATTTCATTCGCAATGACAAAGCTTATTACTATACAAAATGAGTTTACTGTAAAAGAATGCTAAAAATTTGTATCTAGTGCATTACTAAGTCTTTAATTTCCGCCTCTTAATGCACCTTCAATAGCAATACACAGTTCAGAGAAGCTACTAGAATTAAATATTTAAATGATAGTGTGCATTTTTATTAAAGGAAGTATTTAAATTAAGCAAAAGTAACTTTATGTCTAATAAGCCTCGCTTATGTGATTAAAGATTAAAGCAGTGTGTATTCTCTCTCAGGGAACTTGATAGCAACTGCTGAATTACTCTAATAATGAAAAATTGGATTCCACAAAATTTAAACAATACAAATAATCATGTATTTTAGTGGTTCAACAGTTTAGTGTTAATTACCTTCAAAGATATATTCTGCCTCAAAGCCTCCTTGCATGCCGAGGAACATATTGCAGAATTATAAATGTGTCGTGTAAAATATGTTGTCACATATTTTCAAGTAACTGGCTTTTAGAAAAACCTGCCCAAGGCTTAAGGAAAAATGAAAGAGTTTAAAGTGTTATTTGTCTACATCAAAAGCAGTAGTTCATCAGTGAAATGAATTACGGTAACTTTGTGGAATATAGAAATAAAGATGCATCTGTGTAAAAGAATGATGTGCAACCAGTAGAACAGTATAAGCAAGTCTGAAGTTATTAAAATGTCCATGATACACTAAATAGAATACAGTTGATCCAAAACAACATGTATCTTATGTTAAAAGCAGCATGGGTAGATGTTGTATGCAAGCATATATGTGTATAAACAGTGTGTGTGGAAACTGAGAAAAGATTGCTAGCTTACATCTTGAAAGAACTGTAACTGAATGGCAACAAGCATCATCTGGGTAGTGGGGTTTTGTGTACTTATTTTCCTTTGTGAGCTTTTAAAATATTTTTAAAGCTTTCATTATGAATGTAAATGATCAGTACAATAAGACAGTAATAACTGCAAGAGAAATATTACCATTAATGATTGCAAGAATAGTTATTAATTATTTAATACGTACTATCCTAATAACTGCCTATTTCAGGAGAAAAAAAAACTTTGTTTTTGCTAAGAAGAGACACAAGTATTAACCAGTTATTATTATCTCCTATCTAGCAATAAAATACTATTATATCTTATGAGTATGATAGCACATAGAACCATCTTATTCATTGTATACTCATTCTTTTATTTACCTTCAAGGAAAGAATCCTGTTCATTCTTGCACCTCTAATTTCTTTTAACTTATCTTTTCTGGTTATTCCCATAAATGCACATGAAGTTTGTGGGGGATGTTGGGTGCACCTCAGGAGACTCATTCCATCAGAATCCAAGAGTGTTGCATGATGGTGACCAGCAACAGAGTAGCTCCCTCTGAAATGCCTTTGTTTGAAGGGAGGTGAGGCACTGAGATTTGACAATTCCTCTCCTGGAGTGGCAGAAAGTGAAGAGGAACTAAAGAGCCTCTTGATGAAAGTGAAAGAGGAGGGTGAAAAAGTTGGCTTAAAACTCAACATTCAGAAAACTAAGATCATGGCATCCAGTCCCATCACTTCATGGCAAACAGAAACAGTGGAAACAGTATCAGACTTTATTTCTTTGGGCTCCAAAATCACTGCAGATGGTGATTGCAGCCGTGAAATTAAAAGACGCTTACTCCTTGGACGGAAAATTATGACCAACCTAGACAGCATATTAAAAAGCAGAGACATTACTTTGCCAACAAAGTCCATCTAGTTAAGGCTATGGTTTTTCCGTGGTCATGTATGGATGTGAGAGTTGGACTATAAAGAAAGCTGAGTGCCGAAGAATGGATGCTTTTGAACTGTGGTATTGGAGAAGACTCTTGAGAGTCCCTTGGACTGCAAGGAGATCTAACCAGTCCATCCTAAAGGAGATCAGTCCTGAGTGTTCATTGAAAGGATGGATACTGAAGCTGAAACTCCAGTACTTTGGCCACCTCATGCAAACAGTTGACTCACTGGAAAAGACCCTGATGCTGGGAGATATTGGGGGCAGGAGGAGAAGGGGGCAACAGAGGATGAGATGGCTGGATGGCATCACTGACTCGATGGACATGAATTTGAGTGAACTCCGGGAGTAGGTGATGGACAGGGAGGCCTGGTGTGCTGCGATTCATGGGGTTACAAAGAGTCAGACACGACTGAGCAACTGAACTTAACTGGGCTCCTGGAGTGGCCAGAGTCCAACGATGGCTACTGTGGGGCTGAGTTCAGCCAGCCCCTGTGCCTTGATGCCCAGCTTCTTTCAAGGGCCATTGTCATCTCAGATCTCCTCTGGGATCGTCTGAACTTTCTGTTCCAACTGCATCCAATTCCTCCCTTTTCTCCTCCCAACTCTGCCTCATGCATTTCCTCACAAATTCTGTCTATTAGAACACGGTTCAATACAATGTCTGCATACACATCTCTGTTTCTGGGTCTGTTCTGCACAGAATACATCAAACTATGATACAAAATTGCTTCCAGGGAATATTTATTGGAAAATGTAAGGCTCTATATAAGAAGGGCAGCTCACTTTCAGTTCAAATCCCTCATGAGAGAAGTGTCTTTCTTTTGACCTCACACTTAACATAGCAAATAACCCTGAAGTAGGCAGAGAATTTCAGAACAGACAGAGCTGCAGCCAAAGCTGCCAGACACACACTGCTCCTGTGGAAAACAAGTCAGACTGTCAGTCAGCATATTGGAGAACATCTCAGAGGGAAGCAAAGTCTCTGTAGAAATCAATTGATGCAAATTCCACTTAAAGTGAACTCTGGTCTTTTATTGTTTCAGAGGCTAAATATTTAGTGATAATGGCTCATAAAATCATTGTCAGAAGGAAAAGGATCAGCAGAGTTGAGATAATTTAATTGGATTCAATTAAAGAAGTACTCATCAAAGTCTTACCATTCCTACGTGTTTTTGGCACTGCTCTGATGCCGGGAACAGAGAAGCAATGCACACAGGGTAGAATAAAAAATCTGCTTCATCACTGATGCTAAACATTAAGGGGAATACAAAACCAGGAAAAGAAATAGGTAGTTCTAGGTGGAGTTGGGGATTTAAATGAGATGAAGGAGGAAGGAGTAGATGATATTTGAGTTAACACCTGAACGAGTTGACAGAGTGAAGCATCTGGTTATCTGGGGGAAAGAAAATGAAAAAAAGGAATTTTTGAAAAGAATGTAATATTTTATGGGGAGAAGTTGTAAAGATCCTCTGGAGTAGGAAATGGCAACCCTCTCTAGTATTCTTGCCTGGAAAATTCCATGGACAGAGGAGCCTGGTGGGCTACAGTGCATGGTGTCACGAAGAGTCAGACACGACTGAGCATCACCACCACCAGTGTGGGTGAGCATCTCTTTACTTCCGCAGTGAGATGAAGTGCAGAGCTCCCTGCCCGTCCATTCCTCACCCACTTCTCATCGTTCAAACCCTTCACTTGCTTAACCTGCATAGTATCAAGCAGTCATCTGGTCCCGTCTTACCCGTCCACAATTCCTGAAGCCCGAGAGCTACATTTAAATACTGGTGGTGGTGGCTTAGTCGCTCAGTCATGTCTGACTCTTTTGTGACCCCATGCACTGCAGCCCATCAGGTCCTCTGTCCATGAGATTCTCCAGGCAAGAATACCGGAGTGCGTTGCCATTTCCTTTTTCAGGGGATCTTCTGGACCAAGGAATTGAACCCAAGTCTTCTGCATTGCAGGGAGATTCTTTACTGCTGAGCCACCAGGGGATTCCATATCTAAGTATTATTCACCCTTAAAAAAGAAAGAAAATACTGCCATTTCTGACAATGTGGATGAACTTGGGGAACACAATGCTAAGTGAAATAAACCAAACTCACAAATATTACATGATGTTACTTATATGCGGAATCTGAGAAAGCTGAATTTAGAGAACAGAGAGAAGAATGTCGGTTTCCAAGGGTGGTGGTGGGGGGTGAAAATAGGGAGATGTTGGTCATAACAAACAAATTTTTACT
>SJYA01001051.1:433083-555018 GCA_006410615.1 Neotragus moschatus | reverse complement strand
GGGGGGGGGGGGGGGGGGGGGCGTTGGGTGGGTGGTGGAAACAGGGAGATATTGGTCATAACAAACAAATTTTTACTTTGAAGAGGAGTAAGTTCTAGTAATCTAATGTGCAGTATGGTAATTACAGCTAGTCATCTACCATGTATCTGAAATTTGCAGAGAGTAGGTTGTGTGTTCTCACCATATACACAACAGTCACAAATGTTAATTCTGAGGGTGCTATTATTGCCAGGTCTGAAATCTTCCTTTTCTTGTAGTGATGTGAAGCCCACTGATCTTCAGGTCCCAGCATTCATGTCAGTTGCCTTGAGAGACATTTCCTAGACCTAAAACTATGGTAGTCCCCATGGATAAATGTATCCTTAGCAGCCTAGGTCTTCTGTAATATTGTTTAATTATTCTATTAGGCAGTGGATTAGTTAGGGTTAAGTCAGGAAAACAATCTCCATGATATAATTTATAGAAATTTGGGGAGAGCTAAGAAGACAAATAGAGCTAACCAAGATAACTAGCAGCAACTGGAACGTTGATGAACAAAAGGAAAATGCAGTGCTCTGAGAGCCCAGAATCCAGGATGACCAGATGGGGCCTGAGAACATGCAAAGGAGCACTCATGAATCCATGGTCTCCTACAGGACCCTGTTGAGAGTGACCACTCGGAAGAAGTGGGAGCCAGTGAAGAGATGTAACAGAAAGAGCACAAAGACTAACCTCGCTGCTCTGTCCCTCCCGGCTCCCACCAGCGCTGCTCTGTGGCGGGACCAGGACTGGAGCCCGGTGGTGGGAGAGCTGGGGAGATGCTTTCTGTGAGCATCAGCCCCACTGAGGCCCACAGAGGATGGGGAAGGAGGGGGATCCGTAGGACGGGCAATAACTGTATGTCTCCAGAGGAGAAAGACTGTATTTTCCTTGTTTACTAATTTATTTTCAGAATATGGCCTTGTGCCTAGTTCACAGCAGGTGTTCATAAATATTTATCTGAAGGATTAATGATACCAGTGTCCCCAGATACGTGTATGTATTTTATCATACACATAATTTATTTCTAGGATTTCAGATATTCTTAATAAACCTTCTTTCTTTGTGGTACTCTGGCAAGAAATTCCTCTAGAGACCAGTTTGAGAGTTTCCTGTTCTATATCTGAAACCTACTTGTCGATGAACATTCAAATTCAGGTATCTAAAATGATAAAACCAGAGAAGCACTACTCCTTTATCTATACACCATCTTAATTCAGGTTTTTTCTGCCTGAGCTGCTTATGTCTCCACCGTTTACTTCCCTTCCTAATATGTCCTGCACTCTCTTAGTCCCTCTTTCATCTGTTTCTTTGGGTGAGTTTTGCACCCTTAGTGAATGCCATCCATACTTTCTTTCATAAGACTCGTGCTGGCTTGTGGCCCAGGAGACAGCAAGTTATACTGGGTTTTCCAATGTATTTCAAAAGCTCCGAATTGCATTCTGACACCAAAGAACCACAGAATGGTAGAATGACAGTCCTACACTGTACTTTGAAAAATCTCCTGGTTTAACCCCTCTCCCTCTAAAAGGTTAATAACTGAAGTCTAGGTAGGTCTATCCTATACATTTTTTTCTTTTTTCGTTTCCTTTTACTCAAGTTGACATGGATGCCATTTCCTCCATCTCTTATGTTACCCTATCTCAGTATTTAAATACTGACGAACTACTTCCAATTTTGTCTCCTTCTCCTTCTTTTAGGCATACTTGCTAAAAGTATTTCGTCCAAACATTAAAACATGAGGAAGAACTGGTTAGCACTGCTGTCATATAATGCTACTAACTTTACATTATCTAAGATGTTGCATTAGATTATATGAGATGCACAATGTACCGTTATTGGATCGAGGTGTTTTCACTGGCAGAACAGGCCCAAAGTTTGTCGTCTGCAAACAGGAACTGCCAAAGTAAGGACTTGTTTCTCATAGATGCCTGTAGGTATTTCAGCCTCATTTCCACTTTTATTGAAAAACATTGGTGCTCACTTAAGGGAAAAGCAGGTTCTCTCTGTCTCTGCCTTCCTCTCCCTGCTCCCCCCTCTAGTCTAGTGGTTAGACACTCAGTCAATTCAGTATTCTCCACTCTCCGTCCCTTTTTCTTCTCTCTTCCTAGCTTGGAAGCTGATGAGGTGGGCAGGGAACGTACCTACCAGCAGTTAAACTGTCTCACCTTTGTTCTCCAGTCACCGTGCCAGTGTGACTGCGGCTACCTTTACCCACTAGACAGGCATCTTCAAGCCTACTTTTCTGCTTACACCCCAGTCCGGTGGATGCAAACTACTTGGAAATATTCTCCCACGTTATTTCAGATTGAAAAGGAAAAGGTGGTGGTGTTGCGTAGAGAGTGAATTTTTAAAATGTCTTTGTTTTGCTTTATTCGCTTTTTATATACCTCCTCGGGTTGTACATGGTATACAGATAGCCCTTTTCTTCATCCTTATCCTTAAAAATCTTCATCCAGAATCCTTAAAAATTACATGGGTTTATCTCCTGACACCAACTTTCCTAAAAACCCCAAAGGGCAGAGGGACACACAAGTCTGCTTTTTGTATGAACATCCACGTTGAGTCTCAATCTTCTGCCTCACCTCAGCATAGCAAGCTCTTTTCTCTTTTGGGCTTGGATAAATGACCTCACATTGCCATAAATTCACCTTCAGGCTCTGATATTTAGCAGAAAATAATTTTGGAGCTGAGTCATCCAGATCTGAGGGTGCTGTGAGTAACAGCTAGGGCTCTGCTCCCGTGGACTCCATGTGGGTCCAGTTTCTGGTTCTGAGGCTCCAAGTCAGCCTGATGGTCAGTGTATGGCCATGGGGTTTTCTCTCTCAGTCTTGCTGTTTCCTCAAAGTACTGTCTCCTCAAATTTGCCCCAAATCATCAAATTGACAACATGAAAATGTTTTTTTAAAATTAGAATTAGTATTTCTTCTTCACTAAGACATTATTTTATTAACTATTGAGACTCTCAGATAGAGACTCATATCACCAAGACACATCTCTATGCGTATACGTTTTTTGTTTTGTTTCACTTTGTTGTGTTCTGTGAAGTTGTGCTTTGCATAATAATTCATTTGAAACCTGTTGAGTTCCCTTTAAATGACACAGTCTATATCTCATAATGAATTGCAATGGTACTAACTCAGAGGGGACAAAAATGCTATCACCTTCAATTCTGTGCAATGGAAATAATGGTTGTATAACTATTAAGGCTTTATTTTTCCTACAAAGAAGGAACTTAATCTATTAATTTTCAAACAAACACTGAGTACACTGAAGGAGAGAGTAGTTGGAAAAAAAGTGAAGAGATGTGAAAATCTGTTGTTTTTTAACTTTTTCTCTATTATAAAAAATGTTTTCTATTAGGCTCCTTTATTTTCTAGCTTTGAATACATTTAACAGGAATGAAATGGACTCAATATACATTGTATTACATATATGTTCTGTACTGTACACTATATTTATCTTCTCTCTGTCTCTCTTGGTATCTATGCCCTGAGTGTGTCTAACTCAGATGGAAAAGCTGCAATTACTTTGGTTCAGGCTCAAGAGTGGTGTTGGTGTCAACAGACTGCAGCTTTTATGTTATGATATGTGAAGTGAATCGCCAGTCCAGGTTCGATGCATGATATAGGATGCTTGGGGCTGGTGCACTGGGATGACCCAGAGGGATGGGCTGGGGAGGGAGGTGGGAGGGAGGTTCAGGATGAGGGACTCATGTACACCCTTTGCAGATTCATGTCAATGTATGGCAAAACCAATACAATATTTAAAGTAATTAGCCTCCAATTAAAATAAATAAATTTAAAAATACATAAAAATTATGGGGAGAAAAAAATTAATAAAAAATTTCAAACATGCTAGAGGAGAAACATTGTTATTATTTATCTTCCTTGGTTCTTAGTACAAAATTATTTTCCTTTAACTTTTTTTTTTTTTAACTTTATCCTCCTCCACCAAAGAAAGAAACTCATGCACCCATAACACCAGCCTTCAGGGCTCAACCTGAGGCAACTGGGTTCTGTAGTCTGTGCTCTTAGTATACCATTATTTTATTTTTATCCATACTTCAACTTATATTTTGAGGTTTCCCTGGTGGCTCCTGCCAATGCAGGATATACGGGGTAGAGCCTAGGACTGGGAAGATCCCCTGGAGAAGGAAATGGCAAGGCACTCCAGTATTTTTGCCTGGAAAATTCCACACACAGAGGAGCCTGGCAGGCTGCAGACCATGTGGTCATAAGAGTCAGACGTGACCTAGTGACTAAACAGCTTACATTTAGGGTTTCATGAAGAAAGTCTAATCAATGAAATGCATCATTTCCTCTGACAAAGTGAGAATAGGACTGAAGGATCAATTTTCAAAGTTAAACTTTAAATTTGATTTAAAATAGCATATTTTTTTTGTAAATAGATCACTCAATAATGACCATAGCTTATCATCTGACTCAGATTTTTTAAAATTCCAAAACAATCCTTAATTAAAAAAATTATCTTCCTACATGTGAGTTATAAACATGATTTACAGTGATAAATTATTTCACCAATACTTCTACAAAAAGCTTCAAAAATGTTTTGAATTTTAGTATGGAAAGCTTGCATACTACTTTTCCCCCCACTGATAAATTATTGAAAGAGGAACATGTTATAGAAATGTTGGCCAAGAAAATGAAAGATAATTTGTCTTAGCTTGTTTTAATCATTCTCTTTAGTTAGACTGATGCCAGTAAATTGTCTGTGACACAAAAAAACCCTATAAAATTTTTCTCTGATTGTTACCAATGGATTTTCCTGTGAATATTACCAAAAAAGAGCTTTTATGTGTATGTGTGTTTTGCTCTCCATGGGTAATGATGTTTTCCTTATTCACTAACATATCATTTATAGAACTATTCTTAATCCCTCAGTGTTGCTTCAAATATATTTGCTAGACTGGGCAATTTGCCTATTTATTTTCATTTTTATTACCTGTATGGCATCCCAGGATGTATTGGGAAAGTAACTGGATATTATTAATTATCTCTATAATTTAGTTTAATATTTGTGTTTATTCAAAAATATTACAGGCTACATCTTGATGCTCCAGCTCTTCCCTGAAAATAGTTTTAGTTATCTTTTAAGTTTTTACTTTTTAAAAAAAGTTTCTCTATCTAAGAACGACTTTTGCAGCATCCTACACAATTTGACATTAACTGCAGATGGTGATTGCAGCCATGAAATTAAAAGACGCTTACTCCTTGGAAGGAAAATTATGACCAACCTAAATAGCATATTGAAAAGCAGAGGTATTACTTTGCCAACAAAGGTCCGTCTAGTCAAAGCTACGGTTTTTCCAGTGGTCATGTATGGATGTGAGAGTCGGACTGTGAAGAACGCTGAGCAATGAAGAATTGATGCTTTTGAAGTGTGGTGTTGGAGAAGACTCTTGAGAGTCCCTTGGACTGAAAGGAGATCCAACCAGTCCATTCTGAAGGAGATCGGCCCTGGGTGTTCACTGGGAGGACTGATGTTGATGCTGAAACTCCAACACTTTGGCCACCTGATGTGAAGCGCTGACTCACTGGAAAAGACCCTGATGCTGGGAGGGATTAGGGGCAGGAGGAGAAGGGGACGACAGAGGATGAGATGACTGGATGGCATCACTGACTCCATGGACGTGAGTCTGAGTGAACTCCAGGAGTTGGTGATGGACAGGGAGGCCTGGCGTGCTGTGATTCATGGGATCACAAAGAGTCGGACATGACTTAGCCACTGCACTGAACTGAACTGAACACAGTTTGACCCCTCTCACTATTATCTAGGGCTTCCCTTGTAGCTCAGTCAGGAAAGAATCTGCCAGCAATGCAGGAGACCTGGCTTCGATTCCTGGGTCAAGAAGATCCCCTGGAGAAGGAAATGGCAACCCACTCCAGTACGCTTGCCTGGAGAATTCCATGGACAGAGGAGCCTGGCAGGCTGCAGTCCATGGGGTCACAAGAGTCAGACATGTCTTAGCGACTAAACCACCATTCTCATCCAGCAAGATCTGCCTGATCAGACCTTCAGCCCTCACGTGCCTGAGGCAAGGATATTCTCCTACTAAGTCTGCTGTACTTATCCATTTACAGTCAAATCCCGGCAAGGAAGCGGAAGAATGTCCTGTGAAAGCACTCACTGTGAGACAGCGGCCAACCTCCTCTCAGGGAGCCACCGTAGCGGCTCCCTGTTCTGCCCGCTGGCTTCTTTGCAGTAACCAAGCAGTAACCCGTGGCTCAGATCTTTACGAGGGTCTTGTAAACTGTCGAAAATATCCTCCTTCTGGAAAACAACATCTCTAATCTATAAAGGCCAAGGTTCCGGTACGGGAAGCACAAAACCACTGGGAAGAGTGGCAAGCAGGGTGTGGAGGAAAGGGTAGCTCACAGATCTTCACCCCCTAGCATGATACCAGGGACAGTTTACAAAGCAAAGTCAGATGGAATTAAGGTTGTTAATCTGCTGTCTTTGAAGCAGATTAATCCTGTATAATGGTGGTTCTTAAAAGCAAAAGAGGTGGACATGGGGAGAGGGGAGGAGAGGGTAAGATGCATGGAAAGAGTAACCTGGAAACTTACATTACCGTATGTAAAATAGCCAACTGGCAATTTGCTGTGTGGCTCAGGAAACTCAAACAGGGGCACTGTATCAACCTAGAGGGGTGGGGTGGGAGGGAGATGGGAGAGAGTTTCAAGAGGTGGGGATATATGTATCCCTATGGCTGATTCATGCTGAGGTTTGACAAAAACAGCAAAATTCTGCAAAGCAATTATCCTTCAACTTAAAAAAAAATTAAAAAAAGCAAAAGAGGAAACTAGAATAGTCATTCAAAGAGATGTGATGGTGTTAATAGAAGAAGATGCAAGAGAGATCTGCAGCATAAGAGAGACTCAACCCACTGTGACTTGTTTTGAAGACGGAGGAGCAGAAACATGAGATGAGGAATGTTGGTGGCATCTAAAACCTGGGGATGACTCTCACAGTCTACAAGGAAACAAGGACTTCATTCCTACAGTAGCACTGAACTGAATTCAGCCAACGACCTAAATGAATAATGAAATATATTATCCCATACAGCTTCCAGATGGGAAACAGCCCCACTGACACTTTGCTATTAGCTTGGTGAGAATTTTACCAGACTTCTCACCTACAAAACTCTAAAATGAAAAACTTGTATGTGTGTTTTGTGTATTTGTTTATTTCCCTTGACATACTTAAAAAATATTATCACTATTTCATTTTTCTTTTTTCAAACAAGGCAAAGAAACAATCTCTATAAAGACATAAGCTAAGTACAAAGCTGGAGAAGGCAATGGCACCCCACTCCAGTACTCTCGCCTGGCAAATCCCATGGGCAGAGGAGCCTGGTGGGCTTCAGTCCATGGGGTCGCTAAGAGTCAGACACGACCGAGCGACTTCGCTTTCACTTTTCACTTTCATGCATTGGAGAAGGAAATGGCAACCCACTCCAGTGTTCTTGCCTGGAGAATCCCAGGGACGGGGGAGCCTGGCGGGCTGCTGTCTATGGGGTCTCACAGAGTCGGACATGACTGAAGAGACTTAGCAGCAGACTTAGCAGTAGCAGTAAGTGCAAAGCATGGAGTTTTCCTTCAGTGAGTATGTAAACATGCATAATTGCAAACTAAATACAAAGATTTTTATAGTTATAATCCTGACATAATCTACAAAGAAAAACTTCCAAATGGGAAAATAATACTGAAAACTAAAAATTTCAAATTAATTTATTACTTTTATGTTAGTAATATTTTTTATACAAGAAAATGTTATGTAGCTGTTAAAAATGCCATGGACATTTATATCTATGTTGCTTTAGGAGAAACAGACAGCTAATAGGTGTGACAAATACCTAGAGTATACACATTTTTTAGTATGAGTTCGTATGCATGTGAAGGTTTATATAGTTAGAAATTAATGGTACTATATTTTGATGGTACTTAGTTTTTTATTTATTTCTGTATTATTTGAACATTTTGCAGTCAGTATTACAATAGAACAAAAAGTCAGGGTTCTGTATATTTATGCACAGAAAGTGAGAGTGTCATGCCCACTATTTAGAATGTGCTGTATGTTACCCAGGTGGGACTCTTTGGTGAATCTTGATGTGATAGATGAGTATCCATCATCTATATCTGATGAGTTTTAAAAGCACAAAATGGGCGTCTATCATTTATATCTTATGAGTTTTAGAGGCACAAAATCTTAACTCAACTCATAAGAGACAGATAATATAAAGAGCTAATTGGTAAAGCTATATGGGACATTTTATCATGGGGTGAGTGTGGAAATAGAGCAAATAAATATGATGGTGTGATAGTGATGATCTGATGGTCCCATCATCATTGAAGGGACAGGCCTACTTCTGACAGGGACGTTGCCCAAAGTATCAGTTCTACCAGGTGACCATAGAGACAGACTGTCACATGCTGCTCTTAGATTCTAAAACCACATTTCTCTTTTTTCATACAGATGCTCATGGAATTATTAAAATTTGGTAATTGTTTTATTTAATCCAAGTGTTACACTGTAGCCAGTTATTACCCCAAACTTTTTTACTTTCAGTTTACCAGTTGTTTCTTAGAGTGGATGAGACCTATGAATAGATCATTTTTTTAAATGGGAACTCAGGTACACTTATGGCTAATTTACATCAATGTATGGCAAAATGAGTACAGTATTATAAAGCAAAACAAACTAAAAAAATAAAAATTAATAAAAAAAAAAAAAAAGTAAGTTTAACTCTACTAGTTTATCTTAATGGATACCCTGTGCTGGAACGTCAGGCAAGGATACTTGTCATTTGCTCATGCCTTTATATACTTTTTATTAGGTTGGCCAAAAAGGTTGTTTGGGTTTTTCCATAAGAACATTCATGGCAAAACTTGAACATATTTTTGGCCAACTCAGTAACTTGATTTATGCTGCCCTCGGTGATGAGAAACACTTAATATTTTATATAAATAATTCTCTTTACTTTTATAGTTAGTGCTTTTGGGGAATTTGTAGGAAATGGTACATATGAAGAAAAGCCATAAGTTTTGAGCAATAGTATAGTACATATTTAGTCCATCATTTGACCTGAATCCTACTATCAACACACTCCTATAATACGAAAATTTTGAGCAGTCACCTATATGGATGTGCGATATCCATTTGGTTTGTTTAAATATAGGTCTATATGATTTCTCTACAAACATTTCAGAAAATATCAATATATTAAAAGGAAATAAAAATATTTGCAAATACAGTCTTATCTTTTGGGTAGGTGTCTAAATCATGCTGCATTTGTCTAGGACAAGAGTTGGCGAACAAGGTGGTATTCTGGAATAACAGTTGAACACTAGTAAACCAGAACATATGGTCATGTCGCCCTGAGTAACATTAAAATGATTTCCGATTGCATATTTGATTGCTTTTCTGTGCCGTGTGTCTGCTTTCAGCTCACTGTATGAAATGTGGAAAAATCAGTGGAAGAAATTAGCTAAAGGCACTCCAATTAGATCCTGTCTGCCTGAAAGCTGGTGTACACGGGGCTCAACAGTCACTGTGGCAGTATTGCTTGATAAGCGTTCCATGATTCAGAAGGATATGAACTTATAGATTATTCATTACCGAGAGGAGATATCCAGGCTTCTCTTACTTATCGGAGCTTTTTTGTGGTGTAATTTCTCAGTTTATTACGAGTGCAGATGATATAAATCAGCAAATAATTCTCCTTGGCCTTTCCTAACCAACACAGCAGTTTTTGAATTTCGGTGACACAGATAAATAGGGAGGTGGAGTGGTAGTCTTCAGAGCTGTTCTGAACTGTGACTGCAGCTCCTTTGCCCTGCCCTGTCTGGATTTGCTATTTTGTACAATTTAGTGCAAAATCCTTGCGTGAGCATCAAAGAGCCTGAGAAATTCATTACAGAAAGTTAGTTCAGAAATTCTCAGAGTATAGAGGCAACTGGCTGAGCAGAAAGAGTACCTCTCCTTGGGAAAGCACACACAAATAAATCCTAATTAACTGTTCGAGAACAGTGCGTCTCAATTTCTGTTGTTTGGTGGTTTGATATAACTTGTAAAACATCTAAATACATCAACTGTAGGCAACCATTTTGGTTTTTTAACTTTTCGTTTTTGCCTAAAAAGTAAAGACACAAATATGTGTGTATTTACTTGCAGAGTTATTGACTTAAAATTCAGCAGGCTCTTTTAAGTCCCTGAATTACTTTGAGTAAATAGCACCATTATGTGACTAAATGGTCACCAGGGATCTGCAAGACTCGATATAAATTCTCTAAAGAATAGTTCACATTAATTTCACTGTTAAATCAATTTTTTCTTTTTTTCTGGCCGAGGAGAGGGACAGATCACAGAAAAGAACAACCATCACAGAAATTCTATGTTAGAAGAATCAACATTACTTCAAAATCAGTTAAAGTTTTAATAAAAGTAAATAGTATCCTCAAATAAAAACATATGGTTTCAGACTCTGTTAATAGTTTAGCACAGCTGAGCCTTGAAGAAGAAATTCTACAATTTCACAGTGAGGTCAGAAGTGATAAAGAGAAAATTAAATGATAAAGATAAGATTAAAATGTATTTAAATGTTTTCTGCTCAATTTTTAATTCTTCAGCTTTATATATAATTAATAAGTCATTTAAAAACAATGTAAAGGCAGTATAGATAAATGCGTAAGTAGAAATATACTTAAATACTTTTTACAAAATTGCAGTGAATTTTATCATTCTGTTTATACTTAAAAGACCTTTAATTCTCCAAGTTTCTAACTAAAGTGACCTAACTTGACAATTAGGTTTGGCTAGCCTAAACTTTCAACCAACTAAAAGTTAAAATGCTACTTTAAATCATCAAGATAATTAGTCAAGTTGATTTTATTATAGCTTTGTAAATCTTCAGTTCTTACCATACTATACAGAAATAACTTTAATGATACATACATGGTGTACCCTAGTAAAAAATGTTAAATGGAAGTAATATTCAAAGTTCTGTTCTCAATAAACTAATATTTAATATAATTTCAAATTTAGGCACAATTATTATAAAACAAATTTTTATTTGTTAGAGTATACTTAGGGTTGTATAATTTTGTATAACTTTTGGCGATGGCACCCCACTCCAGTACTCTTGCCTGGAAAATCCCATGGACAGAGGAGCCTGGTGGGTTGCCGTCCATGGGGTCGCAAAGAGTCAGACACGACTGAGCGACTTCCCTTTCCCTTTACTATGTTAATTCAAAATTTATTATGAACATTAATATATTTCCTCTTAGTATTCAAATTTATTATTAAAGTTTTTATACAATTATATTTCTACTCAAAATTTTATTTCATAAGATGAATTTCTCTCTAAATTTTCATCTTATACTTTATTAAGAGAAAAACATTTTGCATTGCTTTACTTTTCTACAATACCCATTTCGAAGAAAATAGATTAGTATTATTTTTCTTAATTTATAAAGCTTAATTTACAAGCTTCATGCATTCCACTCCCAAATACCATCCCCAAGAGCATTCTGCCAAGAAACTACAGTAAGATAGAGAGTTTAAATTGTTCTTCTGAGATTTGCAGTTGACCTGTCTGAGATATAAAAGTAAAAAAGAACTGGACTAATTCCCTGTATGTGGTGTGTATCGTTCAGTGTAGTCCTTTACTAGAATAAGGCAGACACTGAAGAGTATGAAGCAGTTGTATAATGAATCCACAAATATTCAAACTAAGCGTCTAAGTATAGTTGTCATATTTTTCACATAGGTATGTTTTCGGTAAAAGGGGAAGATAATATTTTAAAGAATACTGTGGGCTTACCAAAAATGATTTTCAAATCAAGCATCACATTCAAATATATTGACTTATTCAGTGTGGAATTTGCTCCAGAGACTTTTAGGCCCAGAGTTGGCTGTGATTCCTCCTGTTCTTTTGTGATTATTATCTATTTTATTGAACTTGTTCCTTACCTGTCTACAGTGAAAAATATTAGACTGTAGAAAATTAAAATTAAAAAAACTCAGCATGCGTGTTCTATCATTGGTTGATCTAGAACTAAAAGTAAACACTAGGTTACTAAAATACACACACCACAGATAATAATCTCTGAAATGAAAATAATCACTTTTGGATCTTATAGGTTTTAAGCCATTGACACTGCTCACCTGGATCACATATGGGACAATATAGCAGATATTCATTGTTGTTCACTACAGTGTCTTGTAGAAGTATTTTTTTATTTAGGTAGACACTCCCTCCACTAAATTTGCACAAAAAATATTGGTCTTTTGATTATAAAAATTTGTTCAAGGGATTAAAAAAAATTTTTAATGCATACAGTAACTAGTATAGCTATAGAAGGCAAACATATAAGACTATCTATTTTATGTCTAAGGAGATGGAATTTTCATTGAATAAAAAGTAAAATTTTGAATTTATAATAAGAATATTAGTCTATCCCATAGCTGAACATAGAATTATTTGGGCTGAACAGATACAAACTAAAAGAGGCCATTTAATGACTGAGCATAAATATAAATGTGATTCACAATAGCAAGAGCTGGCTGACCTTTGTGGACACATTAAAAATCATAAGTCCCAAAGACACAGGTCAGATTCTGGAAGAGTCAAGTCATTGTCATTCCCTTAACCCTCCAAAGTTCAGTGTTCAGCAAAAGAAGGAAATGAAAATATATACAATGAAACTTGGGTATTTTACAGGAAATCTACTTTAATATATATTTTAAATGCTATACAAATACATTGCTTTTCAGATATCATTTCTTATTTTTGAGAGATAGGGATAGATGCATTCCTTTATAATTAAAGGGTTTTATTGCAATTGTAACCAAGATTTTTAAAATGAGTTCTAAGTAAAAATAATTGGTATTAAAGTAAACCATTCATATTTTAAGTTATTCTCTTTTATTCTATACTTAAAATGAATATCTATAAAAAATCAGACTATTAGTTAAAGAAAAAGTGACTGAAAAAATATTCTGGTGTTTGATAGTATCTTTACTCTCTAGATAGTTCTCTGAATGCATTCTCCTTTTCTCTAGAGGTATTTCACATCATGTTTAAATATTACAAACTTATGATGTGAAAGTGAAAGTTGCTCAGTTGTGTTACTATTTGTGACTCCACGGACTATACAGTCCATGGAACTTTCCAGGCCAGAATACTGCAGTGGGTAGCCGTTCCCTCCTCCAGGGGCTCTTCCCAACCCAGGGATTGAACTCAGGTCTCCCACATTGCAGGGATTCGTTACCAGCTGAGCCACCAGGGAAACCCATAAACTTACGATGAGCAACACTAACAGGGACTGCTGTAAACCCTGCCTGCTTTAAACTCAAGTCCAAAATTTGGTGTGGACACTGCAACCTCCAGAACAGATGGATTACCCAGTGCTTTACAAAGGACCAGAGGGGAGGAATGGGCAGGGACAAGGACAAGACACTCTCATTTTAACTTTTTACTTTGAAGCAACTACAGCCACACAAGAAGTTGCAACCGTATCACAGAGAAGTCTCACACACTCTTCACCCAGCTTTCCCCAATGTAGCTTCTATTAAGTAATCAACCGAAGTACATTAAAATTTTCTAGAGTTTACTTGAACACCCTATTATTTTGAATTGGGCTGTGCCAGACTGAAAGGGGTTAGGTTGAGAGGAGCCGGAGAAAGATTTATATATATACAGCAGACAGGGAAGCAAAGTAAGGAAATAATTTGATTGGCTTTAGTTTTTTAAAGTTACCTTATTTGGGAAAGGCTAGTTGGCTGTTGTGATTGGTTGCTCTTGAATTTGGTTTTCTTGGGAATGAGTGCACTGACTCTGGGATCCATGTTCTTACATAGACAATGAAAGTATCGGAACTATTTCAGTCTAATATTTCAGGCCTCTTTCTTTAATGACTTTAATGCAGTCTACATAGTAATAGAACACTATCAACAATAAGAAGTTAACTGCTATACAACTGAAACTAAAAACAATATTGTAAACCAAGCATACTTCAAAAAAATTTAGAAATAAATAAAGTATCTTTCCTGGAAAAAAAATAAGATTAAAAAAAAAGTTAACACTGTTGTACTATTAATAACTAGACGACAAATCTTACTAAAATACCAATTTCTACAATACCATTTCTACACAGATGTTATTTGTACTCATTTGTGTGTGTTTCTATGAAATATTTCTGCTTTAGATTTACATATATTATTCACTACAAACTTACTCTTTTAAGAATTGAGGTCTAAATTTCATTCCTTGATCTTGAAAGGCATTCACTGTTTTAGCACCAGATACGAAAGAGAAAGAGGAAAAAGCCGTCTTAAAACTCAACATTAAAAAAACGAAGATCATGGCATCCAGTCCCATGACTATCTATCATGGCAGGTTACTGGGGGAACAATGAAAACAGTGAAAGAGTTTATTTTCTTGGGCTCCAAAATCACTGCAGATTGTGACTGCAGCCTTGAAATTAAAAACGCTTGCTTTTTGGAAGAAAAGCTATGGCAAACCTAGACAGCATATTAAAAAACAGACACATTTCCAACAAAGGTCCATCTAGTCAAGGCTATGGTTTTTCCAGTAGTCATGTATGGATGTGAGAGCTGGACCATAAAGAAAGCTGAGAACCAAAGAATTGATGCTTTTTAATTGTGGTGTTGAAGAAAACTCTTGAAAGTCCCTTGGACTGCAAGGAGATTCAATCAGTCCATCCTAAAGGAAATCAGTGCTAAATATTCATTGGAAGGACTGATGCTGAAGCTCCAGTATTATGGCCACCTGATATGAAGAACTGACTCACGGAAAAGACCCTGATGCTGGAAAAGATTGAGGGTGGGAGGAGAAGGGGATGACAGAGGATGAGATGGTTGGAGGGCATCACCGACTCAAAGAACATGAGTTTGAGTAAACTCTGGGAGTTGGTGATGGACAGGGAAGCCTGGTGTGCTGCACTCCATGGGGTCGCAAAGAGTCAGACATGACTGAGTGACTGAAATGAACTGATAATGCTCTATGTAGATTTCCTTAATCTGGATGAAGAAATCCCTTCATTTCTAATTTGCTGAGATTTTGCTTTGCTTTTATGAATTAGTGTTTAATTTTTTCAAATTATTTCTATGTATCTTTAAGACATGTAAATCTTTATAGATTATTTTTGTGCATCTGTTAAGTTATAGTTGATGAAAAGCTAAATTTTTTCCTTTATTATTTTATGCTATTTATATAGAAAATTGCATTAATTTACTTTCAAATGTCATATCATCCTTGAATTTGTAGGATGTCACTTGGTTCTAATTTGCTATATTGATTATACGTTGCTAGACTCAACTGGATGAAATTGTATTAATGATTTCTGCATCTGTGTTCATGAAGCATATTGGCATATAATTGTCTTTCCTTGTAATATATTTATCTAGTTATGATATCAGGGTGATGCTGGCTGCATAACATGAGTTAGCAAGTTGCATGCAAACACAGTTGATTTCCGTTTGCCTGCTGCAAACTTGTGTTTATCTCCTGGGCAACCTGAAGTCTTAGTGCTAACTTTTGATTAAACTTGAAATAAATGTACTATTAAGTGATTAATATAATGCTATGTTAGGATATGAAGTAGATCAAGGACACTTTATGCCTTTTTAGCAGCATTTAACTGGTTGTTATTTTGTACTGTTTGTTTTATGTATTCTTGCTTCCTGATATTGAGCCGTATCATGAAACATGGTTTTACTTACATGTCAGAAGAATAGAAAAAGCTCTCTTTGATTGAGATTGTGCATCCTTAAGCTGTTTCACGTATACATGGTGGCTCAAAATCGGAAGATAAAGTTGTCTTGTGTAGCTGAGAAGGACCAAGGTTATCTGTGCTGGATGTGATGTTTGCCTGTCATTTATTTCATCTGTTTAACAAGTCTATTACCTTTAGTAAAACATTACATGAGTGTACCCTGTTGAGTCTCAGTCATCTTTTCTCGTATCCAAAGCTGTATAGTTACTGAGGAAGTGTTCCTCCTGTTCTATCAACTGAAATAATTTGTGTAGGATTAATATTATTTCCTATAATTTACTAGTGAAGTCACCTGTGTCTGAAGTTTTTTTTTTTTTTTTTTGTAGGAAGGGGTTTATATTATAAGAATTCATCTTTTAAAATAGATATGGCACTATTCATGTTTTCTATTTCTTCTTGGGTCTGTTTTGGTAATTGTGTTTTTCACAATTCAATTTCAGTATATTCTTAAATTTTGTCAGATCTGTTGGAGTAAAACTGTTTATAATATACCCTTAAAATTTTAATGTTGCGGAATCTATAGTGCTGTCTGCTCAGTCCCTTATTATATTGCTGATTTATAATCTTTTTTCATTGATCAATAGATACCTTTTTATAGATACTGTAAAAAAAATCAACAATGTTCTCTTTGAAATTTCCCTTCTTTCTTCCATATACGCTTTCATTTTTTTTCAGCTCAATTCTTTGTTATATCCTCTCTGCTCTTCTTTCTTGACTTCCTGAAGTGGATATCTAGGTTTCTTACTTATGTCCATAAGGGACTTCCCTGATGGCACTGATGGTAAAGAATCTGCCTACAATTCAGGAGACCTGGGTTTGATCCCTGGGCTGGGAAGATCTCCTGGAGAAGGGAATGGCTACCCCCTCCAGTATTCTGGCCTAGAGAATTTTATGGACAGAGGAGCCTGGCAGGCTACAGTCCGTGGAGTTGCCAAGAGTCGGACATCACTGATCAGCTTTCACTACTAATATCCATATGCAGATTCCTGGAGTTTTTCATGTGCGCAGCTAAACCATCTCTTGTTTTCTGCCCTTTAATTTCTGTTTCAAGCTCTCAAACCTGATTATCTTTTTTTTCCTTTTTTTTAATCTCAGCAATACTTACATGCTTTGTGTGGAGGCATCGCCCTAGCACCACGATCTAGAGCCACCTCTAAGCAGAAACTTTGATAAAAGAGCTTCTTTCTATTATTTCCTCTATTTGAGGTACAATGTCTAAAAACGTTTCATCTTTTGGTTGTTGCTTACACTGGGAGGAGAAATTAGCTGCAGTGAATCTGCCATGGCCAGAGGGCATTCTAAATAATATTTGAGAAATTATGGAGATTGAGATTTGCCGAAATGAAAGATGGAGTAAATGTCTGTACTTTATATCTGGGGTTTATAGATGTCCTAGAAACTATACTCTTCTTAACATTAATTCACATGTAAACATTTGTGTATAGCATATTAACCTGATCATTAATATAGAAAGAGAAGATGACCACTATGATTATTTCACTAAGAATAAACCATTTTAAACTATTTTAGGTTTGCGCTAGAGTTACTGGATTTGTGGTATATGTAGTCTGTACTTGTATCAAAGTTTGACAAATTATATGATGCTTTGTTTCAGGGCATGTTGGAAAAGTACAGGAAAAATGGTGGATTTCTACTAGGTTTACATCTTAAGAGTTGAAAATCACCTGAGGGAAATGCAGATGGTTATTAAATATTTGGTTGTAAAAATCAGAATTCAGTGATGTTGTGTAGGCAAGCTAAGTGGCCATGGTTGATCTAAGATAATTCTGAGAGCTTAGATTTTCTTTTATGTTAGGGACAATTTACTTTCTCATCAACAATTTTCCTACCATTGAAATCTTCCTTCTTTGGGATAGGTTAGAAATGTGATCAGAAACTTAACTGCATCATTTTGTACATAAAAAAATCACTCTTTGCATATAAAATATCCATAACTTTAAGTGCTTCAATGGTAATAGGATACAAGAAAGAGTATTTTAAGTTGAAGAATTATTCATACTGCCCATTTTCCAAACAGGTTATGAGTTAACTCTTGAATGCTTTAGATTTATTCATATTATCAAACTTCGAGTCCTCTGAAAACATGTTGGGGAAAAAGTGATATTGAGAAGCATCTATTTTGCCCATGTATCAGTTTTTCTGGTTGGAAGTGTAAATGTCAAAAAGGTAGAGAATAAATGTCCATAAATGAAGAACAGTGAGATAAATTCTGGGAATTATTTATGAATGTACTCAATCTTAGGACTTTGTGAATGAACATGTTTCCTAGCATAGTTTTATGTGTATATTTTAAATTTATCCAATATTTATAATGTACATCTTATGTATATAGACTCAGGCTTCCCTGATGGCTCAGTGGTAAAGAATCTGTCTGCAAGGTAGAAGCAACAGGAGACATGGGTTTGATCCCTTAGGTTGGGAAGATCCCCTGGAAGAGGGCATGGCAACTCACTCTAGTATTCTTGCCTGGAGAATCTCATGGCAGAGGAGTCTGCCAGGCTGCAGTCCATGGGGTAGAAAAGAGTCGGACGTGACTGAAGTGACTTAGCACACACACACGCATATATAGACATGCAGCATGCACAACCTTAATAAAAGTAAGCAGTAAACTTTTATCCACTAAGCCATGACTTCAAAAATATGAGTACTTTATGAGGCTTAAACACAAATCTAATAACAAGAGTTACTATTTTTTATACACTGTGTCACAAAACCCTTCAAACAAGATGATAACAGCCACTTTTTTCTCAAATGGAGAACCAGCTCATTTAGACATATTGGCCATAATAGAGCTAAGATAAAGATACAGGTCTTCCAGGGCTCTGGTTTGAACATTTAAGACCATTTCACCTCCAAATATCACAGATGTGCCATAGGTTTGCTTTAAGGTTTTTGTTTGTCTTTTTAGGTTTGTTTTTCTCCTTTTTTTTTTTTTTCTTTGATTCTCCATACATTTTCACAGGATGCTTCACAGAGGCCTGATAGCTATCATTGAGGTCAGGGTATTTTCAACCCATATTTCATTTGACCAAAGGAAGCGGTAACATAAATACTGTTTCTCACAGAAGTTTTGTGCCACTTTTGAACTCTACCATGGTTACTTTCCTTAGATTTTTATCAGAACCCTTGGTCTACTTTAAACCTAGGCTTTTAAATGTGACCCACTCGGTCATATAACACTCATTTTATGCTCAGGCTACTGTATTGCATCAATTTCTATTTCCTTTTATTAAAATCATTTCATCTTTCTTTCATCTGCTGAAGAAGCTGTATAGCAATATTTTGAAAATTAATGAGCTCTGAAGGCTATCATTATGTCCCTAATTTTTTTCTCATTTATCACCTTAACATTACCATAGTAATGTTGAATCTAAAAACTACAAGTTAGGATCCTGAGGAATTTTGCTGCTTTGGATCTTTATTTCAAATTTTAGCAACATTTTTTCTGTCTTGAAATCACTGAATTCATTCCAAAAATAAGATATTTTACAAAAATATTGACCATTGGGCTCTGATTTCTAGCTATTCTCTCTGGGTTTTCTAGGTTTGGGTCAAATCTCTTTAGTTATCTTTATCAACCAGATATCCAAAGACTGACACTAATAAACTTCACGGTGAAGAAAACACTGTCTTTATTACCATCTGGAAGATGGTGTTTCTATTCCACATATTAACGTAATTCAGTGGATAAGTGATTCTTGTGGTTCTGCATAGGAATATATTTTCTGGAACGATACTTCACTAGAAGTTCCTGTGGTTACTAACATGACCATTGTTGGATTAAAAAAGGTAATTTTTCTTCTCCTGCAGTGATGAGCCATGGTTGTAATGTTATTAGCCTTATGCCACATTATTCCAACTGATTGTAACAGTTAAAAATTTAAAGGTTTGGACTGGGTATGGTGATATTTATATTCCATTCTAACTTATTTTTTATCGCATAATGATTTGATAAATAGGTGCTTTTATGACCAATAGATACATTCTGCACATAATATGAGAGTGAGGTCTTTATAAACCCATCTCTGATTCTTTATGGAAAACAATTTTGATTTGTTGACATGGCTTCAAAACTGCTTTAAAAGAGAAAGAGGGCCATTTTCTATATCTTCATATTTATGCTTTCCCCTGGCTTAAGATTTCACAAACAAGTTCTTATTTAGATACCCACTGGTAAAAAGAACAATTGAAAAATCTGCACGCAAATTGGGAAATTTAGATTGAAACCTACACTAGTATCATGTCAAAAATCTATATTCACTTTGTAGATTTTTAAATTCCAGCACAATCCACAAAGAAAGATCAAATTGGATGCCTATAATTTCTCTAAGCAGTAGCAATAATAACTCCAATAAAAATAACACTTTTGTTAAAAACTTTAAAAAATTTTTGAAATGCCAGGGACAGTACAAAGCCTTTTATATGCATATAAGTCACTTGTCATTTCTTATTAGTTTATTCTTATTTCTATTATTATTTTTTATTCAGAGGAGAAAATTGGAAACTATAAACGTTATGGTGTTTGCCAAAGTTCTCAAAGGTGAAAGAACTCGCTAAGAATCTATCTTGTATACATGTAACCCCAAAGTCCATGGTCTTGACTTCTGGGTTAAAATGCAATGACCACAACTAAGTATCAGCAAATGTCTGGTGGCTATCTTCATAGTTTTCGTAAATGCTGTGATTGAAATAAAATAAATTGAATATTTAAGAATATTTCCTATTACACATTAATGTCACATTTACATATGTATGCAATATGATTATCACAGTAGTGTTAATTAACACCTCCATCAAGTCATATAATAATCATAATTAATCCATTCTTTTAACTATAAATAATTACATTTTTCATAGCTTGCAATTGTTTTTTGTTGATTGTCTCATTTATGCAACTGATTTGAAAAATGATTAAACTTACATTTTTTTTAATACCCAGAATTTGAAACAAATATTATTTACTTTTAAAAACTTTCAATGATAGGGATTGATAATTCATTTGTTAGAATTAAGAAAAATCAAGAAAATATTCTGTGAACTCATAACTATCTTTTCGAAACCTCCTAGACATAAATCAAGGTATGGTTAACATAGCTCTTAAAAATTGCTACATACTAGTAATATGCATCGGAGAGGGCAGTGGCACCCCACTCCAGCACTCTTGCCTGGAAAACCCATGGAGGGAGGAGCCCGGTAGACTGCAGTCCATGGGGTAGCTGAGAGTTGGACACGACTCAGTGAATTCACTTTCACTTTTCACTTTCATGAATTGGAGGAGGAAATGGCAACACACTCCAGTGTTCTTGCCTGGAGAATCCCAGGGACGGAGGAGCCTGGTGGGCTGCTGTCTATGGGGTCTCACAGAGTCAGACATGACTGAAGAGACTTAGCAGCAGCAGCAGCAGTAATATGCATGATTGTTTACCGAGCTTTCTTTTTTCCCAGATAAGTTAATCAGTTCAGTTCAGTCGCTCAGTTGTGTCCAACTATTTCCGACCCCATGAACCACAGCATGCCAGGCCTCCCTGTCCATCACCAACTCCTGGAGGTTACCCAAACTCATGTCCATTGAGTGGGTGATGCCATACAACCATCTCATCCTCTGTCATACCCTTCTCCTCCTGCCTTCAATCCCTCCCAGCATCAGGGTCTTTTCAAATGAGTCAACACTTCGCGTGAGGTGGCCAAAGTACTGGAGTTTCAGCTTCAAAATCAGTCCTTCCAATGAACACCCAGGACTGATCTCCTTTAGGATGGACTGGTTGGATCTCCTTGCAGTCTAGGGACTCTCAAGAGTCTTCTCCAACACCACAGTTCAAAAGCATCCATTCTTCGGCACTCAGCTTTCTTTCTAGTCCAACTCTCACATCCATACATGACTATTGGAAAAACCATAGCCTTACTAGACGGACCTCTGTTGACAAATATTGTTTCTATTGCAACAACTGCAACCACTCTGGCTAATTTAAACAGAAAAATAAATACACTGGATAAATATAGGATGTTCCAGAGTCAAAGGAAGTAAGAGAAGCTAAGTGAGTAGGTGTTAGAAGCAATGGCTTCAGGAATTCAGAAGCTGACACAATTGGGTAATATCTATATGGTAATGTTATAGGATTTACTTTTTTTTTTTTTTAATATTTATTTATTTTTGCCTCTGCTGGGTCTCTGTTGCTGGGCTGCTATTCACTTGTGGTGTGTAGGCTTCTCATTGCTGTGGCTTCTCTTGCTGCAGAGCACAAGCTTTAGGGCACATGGGTTTCACTAGTTGTGGCACACGGGCTCAGGAGTTGTGCCTCTCAGGCTCTAGAGCACAGGTTCAATAGTCGTGGTACATAGGCCTAGTTGTTCCATGGCATGTGTGATCCGTCTGGGTCAGGAATTGAACCTGTGTCCCCTACATTGACAGGCAGATTCTTTACCACTGAGCCACAAGGGAAGGCCAGGGATTTAACTATTGTTGAACATTTCAAAGACCTTTAAATAGATATAGTTTTTGAAAACATAATTTCCAAGAAGAGCGGTCAGGTGCATTTGGAGTTAAGTGCCCATTCATTGACCATGAAAATATATGTTGTATTTTGGTTGTTACTCCCAACACAACTGTATTCGTAGGGTCATAATAGTTCCCTAAAGGAAATACAAGTTGTTGTTATCATGGATACTGGGTAGAGAAATCAATGCTGTTGATTTTCAGTCACTAAATCATGTCTGACTCTTTGCAACCTCAAGGAGCACACAAGGCTTCCTGGAGTTCTCCAGGCAAGAACACTGGAGTGGGTTGCCTTTTCCTTCTCCAGGGATTCAATCCGGGCCAGGGATCAAACCCATGTCCCGTGCACTGGCAGGCAAATTCTTTGCCACTCAGATAGCAGTGAAGGCCAGAGAAATTAATAGATACCCATTCAATTAGAATCACTACTAATTACTTTTACTACTAAGTCTCCAAGTAAATAACTTTCAAATTTAAAAGAATATGACCTCATCTAGCTTTAAAACATACTTCTTTTCTATATGAATGTAGTTTTGGTCCCAAATTTCCAGTGGTTAATCATTATCACCCATTTAGATTTAAACTACACATAAGTCAAGATTCATTACTCATCTTTTTCTTTTTACTTGCTTCATTTCCTCTGTAATGAGGTCTTCTCTTGAATTATTTAAATTTTTCCTACAATACTTTTTTCAAGTACTTTCCTAAGACTAAATATGCAGGTGNACAGAAAAATAAATACACTGGATAAATATAGGATGTTCCAGAGTCAAAGGAAGTAAGAGAAGCTAAGTGAGTAGGTGTTAGAAGCAATGGCTTCAGGAATTCAGAAGCTGACACAATTGGGTAATATCTATATGGTAATGTTATAGGATTTACTTTTTTTTTTTTTTAATATTTATTTATTTTTGCCTCTGCTGGGTCTCTGTTGCTGGGCTGCTATTCACTTGTGGTGTGTAGGCTTCTCATTGCTGTGGCTTCTCTTGCTGCAGAGCACAAGCTTTAGGGCACATGGGTTTCACTAGTTGTGGCACACGGGCTCAGGAGTTGTGCCTCTCAGGCTCTAGAGCACAGGTTCAATAGTCGTGGTACATAGGCCTAGTTGTTCCATGGCATGTGTGATCCGTCTGGGTCAGGAATTGAACCTGTGTCCCCTACATTGACAGGCAGATTCTTTACCACTGAGCCACAAGGGAAGGCCAGGGATTTAACTATTGTTGAACATTTCAAAGACCTTTAAATAGATATAGTTTTTGAAAACATAATTTCCAAGAAGAGCGGTCAGGTGCATTTGGAGTTAAGTGCCCATTCATTGACCATGAAAATATATGTTGTATTTTGGTTGTTACTCCCAACACAACTGTATTCGTAGGGTCATAATAGTTCCCTAAAGGAAATACAAGTTGTTGTTATCATGGATACTGGGTAGAGAAATCAATGCTGTTGATTTTCAGTCACTAAATCATGTCTGACTCTTTGCAACCTCAAGGAGCACACAAGGCTTCCTGGAGTTCTCCAGGCAAGAACACTGGAGTGGGTTGCCTTTTCCTTCTCCAGGGATTCAATCCGGGCCAGGGATCAAACCCATGTCCCGTGCACTGGCAGGCAAATTCTTTGCCACTCAGATAGCAGTGAAGGCCAGAGAAATTAATAGATACCCATTCAATTAGAATCACTACTAATTACTTTTACTACTAAGTCTCCAAGTAAATAACTTTCAAATTTAAAAGAATATGACCTCATCTAGCTTTAAAACATACTTCTTTTCTATATGAATGTAGTTTTGGTCCCAAATTTCCAGTGGTTAATCATTATCACCCATTTAGATTTAAACTACACATAAGTCAAGATTCATTACTCATCTTTTTCTTTTTACTTGCTTCATTTCCTCTGTAATGAGGTCTTCTCTTGAATTATTTAAATTTTTCCTACAATACTTTTTTCAAGTACTTTCCTAAGACTAAATATGCAGGTGCTGCTGCTGCTGCTGCTAAGTCACTTCAGTCGTGTCCTACTCTGTGTGACCCCATAGACAGCAGCCCACTAGGCTCCGCCCTCCTTGGGATTCTCCAGGCAAGAACACTGCAGTGGGTTGCCATTTCCTTCTCGAATGCATGAAAGTGAAAAGTGAAAGTGAATTCACTGAGTCATGTCCACCCTCTCAGCTACCCCATGGACTGCAGCTTACCAGGCTCCTCCATCCATGGGATTTTCCAGGCCAGAGTACTGGAGTGGGATGCCATTGCCTTCTCCAAAATATGCAAGTAGCATAGTCTAAATCTTTTAACTTGGATAGCTGAATAATACTTTGGCTGAATATAAGATAGTTTACAATATTGCTTTCTTGGTAGCTTGTATTTAGTGCTGCTTTTTCTTATAGTTTCCACTGTTAACAGAAGAGAAATCTAATTTCAAGGTATTCTTCCTATGTAAATTGCTTTTTATTTTTACTGAGCAGCTTGTGAAAATTTCTCCATACAATTTGACTTTTTTGCATGTTTTGTATCAATCATTTAAATGAACTCCAAAATTATACATGATCAAGCAGCCAAAATCACAAAATACTTTCTTGAACAATAAAGACATCCTTGCTTCATCCCCGTGACAACTCTAGCATTGCTCCATAATGAAGCAGGTATTAAAACATTGCCAAATCTTAACAGATTTAGGTAAATGTTATTACATCTACCATTTCCAATAGATTATTCCACTTTACAACTCTCTTCAGCTAATTGAATCACAGACTTTCCCCCTTAAAAAAAAAAAAGATTCATGGCAAATTTCTAACCTACAGAACCATAAAATAATAAATTTGTGTTATAAATCTGTAGCAAAATAAATAAATAAGTTCTGGTATTTAAATATCTGAGATGTACTAAAAAATTGGATGTCTTCCTGCTTCTTCATTGGCATATGCTAAGACTGTTTTCTTTCATATTTTGGCATGAAATTCAAAAAACCTGAATAAAATACATGGTATGCATGCCAGTCTCAAATTCTCTCCTTGTCATACAGTCTTAATGTTTATTTATACACAATTATTTCAACAAAGTAAATGGCACATATAATCAGGTGCCAGAATTTATGTTACATTTGTCTTCCCTGTCCTCTGGGACTAGAAATGTCACCTAAGAAAATGCATAACATATTGTGCTCCACAAGGACCATTATAATTCAGCATTTCCATCCACTTCTATGTTCTCCTAGTTATTTCTGCTCTTGTTTAGTTGCTAAGTAATGTCTGACTCTTTTGCAATTCCATGGACTGTAGCCCACCAGGATCTTGTGTCCATGCGATTTCCTAGCCAAGAACACTGGAGTGGGTTTCTATTTCCCTCTCCAGGGTATCTTCCTGACCCAGGGATTGAACCCGTGTCTCCTGTGTCTCCTGCATTGGCAAGTGGTTCCTTTATCACTGAGTCACCAAAGCAGCACTCTCCTGGTTATAACTGAGTACACAAAGCTAAAAACTTTATCTCCCAGTTCCTCTGTGTCTAGAATTCTGGCTGTTTATATAGTTTCTGTCAATGAGATTTATTCTTTCAGAGTTGAGAGCTGGAAGAAGTCTGAGACCGAAACCCTTCCTGCGTTAGCTGGTGAGCAAGGCTGGATATGAGAGTTGGCCATGGGGAGCTGACATGCTTCAGGTCCCATCACCAGCTCAGCGAGCCTGTGGTAGCTGGGGTGGCCATGGTAGTAACTGCAGTTGCAATTTCCTCCTGCTACTTTACCACAGCAGTGACATTTAAGGCGAATGCCACTTACTTCTCAAGCAAATCCAATGATAGTGTAAGACTTAATTATTGTTTCTAAATTATTTTTATTGAAACACCTGGAGTAGTTTGTATTTACTGAAAGATACATAATGTATATGTAGTGGAAATGACATGTGTGCAGGTGTGTGTGTGTGTGTGTGTGTGTGTGTGTGTGTGTGTGTGTTTGGACTCTGCCAACACTGGGATTATATCCATTATTCCCTACATACTTCCCACTTGAACTGGTGGAGCTTGAGTTTAACTAAACCTACAATGTTTTTAACAGTTTATTACGCTATATCATTGTAAGGATTAAACAGAGCAATATATGGAAAATATCTGCACCAAATAACAGCAGTAAATAAACTGTGGCAGGCAGCAGGGAAATCATTATTGATATGAGAGTTGTAATTATGGAATTCTTTGATTAGTTTCTTTTTCCATAAAAATATTTTTGTTGTTTACACATTTTATTCACTCTACCAGCACTCAGTGAATGGACTCATTGAAAAACAATATAAAAGAAAAACAGATGTGTGATTTTCATAAGTTCCAGAATATCATTATGTCAGGTAATAAATAAACTAAGCACATCAAGAAGGAAAATGTACTTAGTAACTAAACAGAATTTTGTTTACATGTGAACAAATGGCTGTGTTGATAAAGAATAAACCACATTCAACTTAAATGTAATAATTGAAATGAATATGCATTGAATGCATGGAAATCAGCCTACTTTTAGAAAAAGATGCTTTCGTTTTACTAAGACAGATGCTAATCAAGGGATAGGTGCTATTCTGGGTAAATTAAAACAAATTAGTTTAAATATTCATTTTTGTAAATATGCTGTTAGTTTCAAAAGTATCCAGATTTTGTGTCAATTTTAACAAATTTATCAATTAGAAAAGTATTTCCCTCTATCTGTGTAATTTACAGTTTCTTCACATACTCTGAAGAGTTTGAAAGAAAATCTGCATGAATTAAGTTTCTTTGAATTGATTTTACTACAAGTATATTATATTTTAAAAAAGCTTTCCCTGTTCTTTTAAACATTTTTCTTTAGATGAAAGACCAAATAAATGAAAAGAAGATGATACCTTAAAAATTCACACCACTGAGAGAATATATGGATGTACTTTCCTATGAATATTAAAAGATTATTTAACAGTGATTTGAACAATGAAAATTTTAAAATATTAGGCTCTTTGATGACCCACTACATCCATAACTACAACCAAAAAATAACAATAAAGGAGAATATATGGTTCCAATTCACATTTAATTTTAAATGATCTTAATTCTCCCAATACACATTTTCAAATATTGGGATTTTTTAGTTTACTAAAGTGAAACTCCAATACTTTGGTCACCTCATGTGAAGAGTTGACTTACTGGAAAAGACCCTGATACTGGGCGGGATTGGGGGCAGGAAGAGAAAGGAACGACAGAGGATGAGATGGCTGGAGGGCATCACCGACTCGACGGACATGAGTGTGAGTGAACTCCGGGAGTTGGTGATGGACAGGGAGGCCTGGTGCTGTGATTCATGGGGTCGCAAAGAGTCAGACACAACTGAGCGACTGAACTGAACTGAAAGTGGTAGACATGCAGTGTTTGACTTACAATTTTATTCACAGATTAAAATTTATAAAGTTTTAAAATTTTGGTTTTAACAATTCTGTTAATTTTCTTAAAATGCTCTTTTTTTAAATGTTAATTCTTCACTGATAATATCATTGTAAATAACTTTCAAAACCTTTGATGCTAGTCTCAACTTTCTACACATTTTACACATTTTGACAAAGTTCAGTGCTTAAAACTCTAGATTTTATGTACTGATGGGTGTTTAAAATATAATTTCACATTATTATGCTGTGAAAGATGAAAGAAGAATCAGAGTTAATAAAAAAAGAGCCTCACATTTCAACTAATATCATCCTGTGGAAATTCAGATAGTAGAGAATGTGGCATTATTGTTACTGAAAAGAAGAAGATAATAGAACTTGGAACTCAGTTTGTGGGTATGTATAACACAAGCCTGTGCATGTGTGTGGTATATGAATAAAATGTCCAATTTATGAGATCAGTTGAAATGTAGTAACTTATTCTCTGTGAACTTAGGAACAGATTGAATTTTCAATTAGCTTGGTAATCTAACAAAAAGAAGCTTTTAGTCATGAGGGTGATAGGATAATGTTTACTCATGAAAGTTTGGCATATTCTCTTAGGGGTATCAACAATAGATCAGTTCAGTTCAGTCACTCAGTTGTGTTTGACTCTTTGTGACTCCATGGACTGCAGCATGCCAAGCTTCCCTGTCCATCACCAACTCGCAGAGCTTAATCATATTCATAGCTGGTATTGCCATCCAACCATCTCATCCTCTATTGTCCATTCTCCTGCCACCTTCAAACTTTCCCAGCATCAGGGTCTTTTCAAAAGAGTCAGCTCTTCGTAACAGGAGGCCAAAGTGTTGGAGTTTCAGCTTTACATCAGTCCTTCCAATGAACACCCAGGACTGATCTCCTTTAGGATGGACTGGTTGGATCTCCTTGCAGTCCAAGGGACTCTCAAGAGTCTTCTCCAACACCACAGTTCAAAAGCATCAGTTCTTCTGTGCTCAGCCTTCTTCACAGTCCAACTCTCACATCCATACATGACACTGGAAAAACCATAGCTTTGACTAGATGGAACTTTGTTGGCAAAGTAATGTCTCTGCTTATAAACTGTCTAGGTTGGTCATAACTTTTCTTCCAAAGAGCAAGTATCTTTTAATTTCACGGCTGCAGTCACCACCTGCAGTAATTTTGGTGCCCCCCTAAAAAATCTCTCACTGTTTCCATTATTTACTCAACTATTTGCCATGAAGTGATGGGACCAGATGCCATGATCTTTGTTTTCTGAATGTTGAGTTTTAAGCCAACTTTTTCACTCTCTTCTTTCACTTTCATCAAGAGGCTCTTTAGTTCTTCTTCACTTCCTGCCATAAGGGTGGTGTCATATGCATGTCTGAGGTGACTGACATTTCTCCCAGCAGTCTTGATTCCAGCTTGTGCTTCATCCAGTCCAGCGTTTCTCATGAACTATTCTGCATATAAGTTAAATAAGCAGGGTGACAATATACAGCCTTGACGTACTCCTTTTCCTATTTGGAACCAGTCTGTTGTTCTATGTCCAGTTCTAACTGTTGCTTCCTGACCTGCCTACAGATTTCTCAGGAGGCAGGTCAGGTGGTCTGATATACCTGTCTCTTGAGGAATTTTCCAGTTTGTTGTGATTCACATAGTCAAAGTCTTTGGCATAGTCAAGAAAGCAGAAGTAGATGTTTTTGTGGAACTCTCTTGCTTTTTCCGTGATCCAGTGCACGTTGACAGTTTGACCTCTGGTTTCTCTGCCTTTTCTAAATCATCAATAGACACTCCATCACTATATCATCACACCACTGAGTCACTAACAACTATTCACCTTCTATTTTATGCAGATCTTCAGTTCAAACTGTTCTTGAAAAAAAAAACCATTAAGAAATTGGTAGAAACTGCTGTTTTGAAAAGGGGATTGTGGACAATTCACAAAATTTCTTAACATAGCAGAAATTAGTGAACATAGGCTCTCGAATCAGACAGTAAATATGAATATTTGCTTTTTCAGATCCTAGTTTCCTAGAGAGATTTTATCGTTCACCTTCTGTGGTTACATTTGTACTGCTTTTCTTCATCTGTTTCATCTTATTTCCCTGAGAGAGAGAGGAGAAATGACACATTTATCCAAGACGTTTTACAGAGTTAAATAGAAATTGCTTTGGAGTAAGAAGAAAGATTTCTCAAAATTTACTTTATGAGGCAGCCTAGGAAGCTCCTCCAAACTACTGGCCCTGGAACAGGAGCCCACATACACTTCTGGAGCGGTCTGCACTTTGTGGATTTTGATGACCAGCTTTTTGTTTTGAGGTTCCTGGGAAGACGAGAATTAAGTCAAGAAAATAGCAAAAAGAAGCAGGTGCTTACAGAGGCTACTAATTATCAAAAAGAACAAATTTCTCTGAGTTCATCAAATTTTAGTAACAGATAGGGATTAATAAGAGTTATTAAAAAAAGTTAGTACCTCTTTTAACTCACATTTTCCAGAATTTTTTTTTTCTAAAGCAAAAAAGCAGAGTGAAGATTTATGTTACACGTTTTTTTCCTAAACCTGGTGAAGAAAGAGAGAAAATATCTCACATATTTTATTTCTTTGCTTGGGGAGGGGAGGGAGGAAGAGAGAGAGAAGAGGGAGGAAAGGGGAAAATAAACAGGAATAATTAAGAAAATCTCCATTTGAAAAAATTCAAGAAGAAAATGTACAGATAGCATAAGTTTGTGATACGTGAAAAGATTAGTTTCTTTTTTTTCTAGCACATTCCAAGAGAAACTTGTGTGAAAATAAGGACTATATTTCAAGATATTTGCAACTAGTTTTGTTATACTTGGTAGTATATATAAATTTTCATTTATAATTTTTATGGAAAATACCTTTCTACAAAAGGTTAACAATAGTAATATGGAACTCAGGATTGATGGAGTCTCTTAATTTTCTTAGTATTAGTCTATTTACTGAACGTCTATTTGACCATTTTAAAGTGCCTGCTGCATTGCTAGTGCCGGTGCTATGTCACTTCAGTGGTATCTGTCTGGCTCTTTGTGAACTTACAGACCAGTGCCCACCAGGGTCCTCTGTCCATGGAATTCTCCAGGCAAGAATACTGGAGTGGCGTCAGAATGGCTGTGATCCAAAAGTCTACAAGCAATAAATGCTGGAGAGGGTGTGGAGAAAAGGGAACTCTCTTACACTGTTGGTGGGAATGCAAACTAGTACAGCCAGTATGGAGAACAGTGTGGAGATTNTCAGGATTGGGAACTCATGTACACCCATGGTGGATTCATGTTGATGTATGGCAAAACCAATACAGTATTGTAAAGTAAAATAAAGTAAAATTAAAAAAAAAAAAAGAATACTAGAGTGAGTTGCCATTTCCCCCTCCAAGGGATCTTCCCGATCTAGGGATTGAACCCTAGTCTCTTACCTTTCCTGCACTGGCAGGCAGGTTCTTTATCACCAGTGCCATCACTTAGTCATGTGTGACTCTTTGTTACCCCCTGGACTGCAGCTTGCCAGGCTCCTCTGACATGTTACATTGCATTACTGGGCAAAATTCATACTAATTTGAGCTAATATCTGATTTCATTCACTATGTTTTCTTTTTCTGCTTAGAATCGTAATTTCAGGATAGCTTCGTTTGAGCTTCTCTCTGGAAGTCTAATATGTGGACTCATATTATATATGCGTAGCCACAACTGGGCATGTAGAGATGTTTTCACATTGCTCTCAATGACATTAGAGGCATAGCAATAGGTGCAGATAGTTTGGTTCCGATAACTGTGGATGGGCATGTATTTCTAATACATATTTTGTCTATTGTTTTATTGCCCTTTTACTTAAATTGTGATTTTTTTTTTACTTAGTGAAAATAATTTTAGCTCACTAAGAACAACAATGGAGAAAAACATAACAATAAACAAATAATTCAAAAGCCTGAAGGTAAGGATCAACTTTAAGCATACATTTGCTCATGACAAGAGGGATTGTTATTTGGCTATTCTTTTGATGGATTTACAATATTCATGAGCTAGTAAGAGGGAAATGTGTTCTTCTTGTCCAAATGTCTCAAATAGGAAAAGATACATAGAAATGTCAGAAGAAAATAGATAGAAAAGCAACTTCATTGTACTAAGGGACTCAGTATTATCGTATTGCTTGGTTGTCGTTTAGTTGTTAAGTCATTTACTGCTGATCCACCAGAGAAGCCCATGATATTGCTTTGTTACTGCTTAGTTGACTAATCGTGTCCAAATAAAGGAAAATAGAAAAAAATAATAAAACCCCCCCGAAATAAAACTTTTGTTACCCCATGTACTGGAGACTGTCAGTTTCCTCTGTCCATGAGATTTCCCGTGTAAGAATACTGGGGTGGATTGCCATTGCCTCTTCCCAGGAATCTTCTGAACCTATGGATTGAACCCATGTGTCATGCATTGGGAGATGGATTCTTTACCACTGAACCACTTGGGGACCCTTTCATATTGCTTTAGGAAGAAAAACAACAACAAAAATAAAACAGCAAATCAAAAAGAACTCTTAATCATTATTTGTACCAAGTAAGNCTTCCCAGGAATCTTCTGAACCTATGGATTGAACCCATGTGTCATGCATTGGGAGATGGATTCTTTACCACTGAACCACTTGGGGACCCTTTCATATTGCTTTAGGAAGAAAAACAACAACAAAAATAAAACAGCAAATCAAAAAGAACTCTTAATCATTATTTGTACCAAGTAAGGGAATTGATGCTTTTGAACTGTGGTGTTGGAGAAGACTCTTGAGAGTCCCTTGGACTACAAGGAGATCCAACCAGTCCATTCTTGAAGGAGATCAGCCCTGGGTGTTCATTGGAGGGACTGATGTTGAAGCTGAAACTCAAATACTTTGACAACCTGATGTGAAGAGCTAACTCATTTGAAAAGACCCTGATGCTGGGAAAGATGGAAGGCAGTAGGAGAAGGGGAGGACAGAGGATGAGATGGTTGGATGGCATCACTGACTCGATGGACATGAGTTTGGGTGGATTCCGGGAGCTGATGATGGACAGGGTGGCCTGGCGTGCTGCGGTTCATGGGGTCACAAAGAGTTGGACACGACTGAGTGACTGAACTGAACTGAATAGAGTTTGGAAAAATCCTAAAGGAGCACACAAGACAGTTTCCAATTAAGAAAACACAAACCATCCTAAGAATTTTGATCAGAAGATACTTAATACAGAAAATTGATTACACGGGTGATGGAGGAAATAAGTCACACAGAGAATGTTGAAAGAAGCTGAAGTTGAGTGATAGCAAGATATTAATATCACTCTGAGGCTGGAAAACTTATTAAGGAGAGTATGTGGTCACAGGTACCCAGTATGTGAACAGTATTGATGTCAACATTCTGATTGTGATATTTTACAACTGCTTCTGGAAGCATTTTGGAGAAATTGGGTCAAATGTGCATAGAAGCTTGTCAGTATTGCTTACAAATGCCTGGGACTTCACAATTATTTCTAAACAATATACTCTTTGTTAAATAAAGGGAAAGAAATTATTTCTGAATCATGAGTTGTACATAGGTAATTTAATTAGCCATACATATTTTAATATATGCACTTGTCCACTGAGACCAGGAATCCATTCCAAATTTCATTTTCAGAAAAATAATTGCTATGAGACAGAAACATAATTCTATTTCCCTCCATCTACCCACCCCCCACTCTCACTTATGTAAAGAAATCAGTGATGAGGGTATTAATACAATCACAACTAGGTTTGGCTAAACTACATGAAGCATGAGCTAAACTTTAATCAGTAGAAGAGATCCCTGTTCCAAAAAAAACCCATGGGTTTGCAATAGGTTATATATTTATACATTTTTTAGATGTCAGTGTCACCATGATGGCTTTGGAATGGGTCAGCTTGGCTAGGCTGAACTCCGTCTCACAGAATCCAGTTCTTCTGTGTTTCCATTTGGGGGGCGGTGAACAAAAGAGACATCCTTGCTAGATGAAGACAGCAGAGGCAGCAGTGGCCACTGTCGGCGTGCCCCGATGTGTGCACACATATGTGGGTACACGTGCTGTGTATCTGCTGCCTCACTTGGTTGGTGTGAAGCAGCAGTGGTTCGCGATTGCTCCATCCTCCCTAGATTATTCTTTCAGTTTAACTTCTGGACCAGGTGTGGGTTTAGTTTAGCGATGAAGGGCCTTGGAGTAGGACACTGATTTCTTCTGGATGACCTTGCCTCCAAGGTCAAAGGGAATCATAATGGGTAAAGATTTTAGTCCATCCCTTTTGAATTAACCCACTCCAGTATTCTTGCCTGGAGAATCCCAAGGACAGAGGTGAGCCTGGTGGGCTACAGTCCATGGGGTCACAAAGAGTCAGACACGACTGAGCGACTTTCACTCACTTCGAATTCCAGCTACTACTGCCTATGGCAGGGATCCCCGGGATCTGGGATCTAATGCCTGATGATCTGAGGTGGGGCTGGGGTAATAATGAGTGGAAATAAATACCATCGTGGAACCACCCTCCCTCCCCTGGTTTATGGAAAAATTGTCTTCTGTGAAACCAGTCCTTGGTACCGAGAAGACTGGGGACCATCAGCCTATGGTTATCAGCCTGGTATCTTCCTTTCCTCAGTCTGTCTTGTATATTTCAAACTTCAGTATACAATACTGCAACAACAACCCCACAGTAGTGGAAAACAAATCTCTGTAAAAAATCCCTACTATATCCCCTACTAATTTCTGACTTCTGCCATCATGACCATACTAATTTCTTTAAGTAATCATTTATATTCTATAAATTCACTTTAGAGAGATGTCAGTATACATTTGACATGTCATCACTGGCTGAGACATATGGCACTCCTTTACTAATAATGGTTTATCCCAAAATATTTGAAATATATACAGAGGCTACAAATTAAGCACTGAAGGCTTTGGAAATATCAGTAGTATGAATTTCAGTTGGAAATCATCCCGTAATTTTATTATTCATTTGTTCAATGACTTCATTTTAGGATATGAGCTAAATTTAATGAAAAGAATAATTTAGTACTTGCAGAGTATAACAAGATGTTGATTGTGTTTTAAATATACAAGCCATTACAATATTAAAAAGATGCCAGCTCTGTATTTATGAAACTCATTGACAGTCAAACTCAAAAATATTAATTTGGAAAAGCTCATAGGCAGAACTTCAAAGGGAGATTTACTTGTTTCATAGGACTGTTAAAATTTCAAAATTGACATTGACTATCCCGCGCTTCCTTTTACCTTGCTCTGAGCCACAATCTAAACGTGTGAATCAAAAATTGAGCATCATAAACAATGCATAGTTTGAACCTGGGAAAAATTAAACTGGAATTCTGCCAGAGTTTTGCATATTTGGTGCATCAATAATTCTGTCTTCTCTCTGAAACCAAAATTGTAACACTTTCACCTTCAGACAGTGGGGGAGCTTTGACGTTATTTAGTAATCCACACATGAAGTTTGGAACTGAATTTCAAATAACTGTTGACAAATCATACATAGTCAAATATTAACTTCACTGCAGTTGTATACCTAGAAGCAAATGGGCTTTACTACAGGCTTTGCTTCATTATGTGATCAGAAGGGTCACACTTTGATTGTATTTTCAGTAATATTTGATTGAACAAAAGAGTAGCCAGTGTTTGTTTCAAGCTTCCTGGAAAGACTGACACATCATTTATCCATACTTAACCAAACTATTCAGAACACAGCCCACAGTACATGGGAACATGTAAGCTGCTCTTGTATAATTCAATTCCTTCCTTATCTTTCCCTCTAAAATGTCATAACCACTTGTTTCTCAAAAATATGATTTCATCATTTTTGTTTTATTTTTATTCATTTATTTATTTTACTTTACAATATTGTATTGGTTTTGCCATACATCAACATGAACCCGCCATGAGTGTACACGTGTTCCCAATCCTGAACCCCCCCCCCCCACCATCCCTCTGGGTCATCCCAGTGCACCAGCCCTAAGCATCCTGTATCCTGCTTCGAACCTGGACTGGCGATTCATTTTCTATATGATATCAATGCCATTCTCCCAAATTATCCCACCCTCTCCCTCTCCCACAGAGTCCTCAGCCATTAAAAGAATACATTTGAATCAATTCTAATGAGGTGGATGAATCTGGAGCCGATTATAGAGAGTCAAGTAAGCCAGAAAGAAAAACACCAATACAGTATACTAACACATATATATGGAATTTAGAAAGATGGTAACAATAACCCTGTATGTGAGACAGCAAGGGAGACACAGATGTATAGATTTCATCATTTTAAAATCATGTCTGTCTTAAGAAGTTGTAGCATCAGTCAGTTCAGTTCAGTTCAGTCACTCAGTTGTGTCCAACTCTTTGCGACCCCATGAATTGCAGCATGCCAGGCCTCCCTGTCCATCACCAACTCCCGGAGTCTACTCAAGCTCATGTCCATGGAGTCAGTGATGCCATCCAGCAATCTCATCCTCTGTCGTGCCCTTCTCCTCCTGCCCCCAATCCCTCCCAGCATCAGGGTCTTTTCCAATGAGTCAACTCTTAGCGTCAGGTGGCCTAAGTATTGGAGTTTCAGCTTTAGCATCAGTCCTTCCAATGAACACCTAGGACTGATCTCCTTTAGGATATACTGGTTGGACCTCCTTGCAGTCCAAGGGAGTCTCAAGAGTCTTCTCCAACATCACAGTTCTAAAGCATCCATTCTTCAGTGCTCAGGTTTCTTCACAGTCCAACTCTCACATTCATACATGACCACTGGAAAAACCATAGCCTTGACTAGATGGAGGACCTTTGTTGGCAAAGTAATGTCTCTGCTTTTTAATATACTATCTAGGTTGGTCATAACTTTCCTTCTAAGGAGTAAGCGTCTTTTAGTTTCATGGCTGCAATCACCATCTGCAGTGATTTTGGAGACCCCAAAATAAAAACAAGAATGCCTTTAATGGCAGGGCCCCTCACTTGTCATCTGTGTTTCTTTAGAATGTGGTACATAGTATGGGTTTCAAAGTAGTTGTGCAGTGGAAGAACAAATAAACAAGGTTAGCTGTTTCTCTGATTACCTGGAAATTAAGCCCAAGTTCTCTGAAATCTCTGCTAACTCCTTTATGGTATTTTTGTGTGTATGAACAAACTTAACTCTTACAGGAGCTGCCATTCACTTACTGTTGAGGGTGTGAAAAGTGAAAGTGAAAGTTGCTCACTTGTGTCAGACTCTTTGTGACTCTATGGACTATAGCCTGCCAGGCTCCTCTGTCCATGGGATTCTCCAGGCCTGAATACTGGAGTGGGCAGCCATTCCATTTTCCAGGGGATCTTCCCAATCCAAGGATTGAACCCAATAATTCCCACTGCAGGTGAATTCTTTACTGGCTGAGCCACCAGGAAAGCCCAAGAATACTGGAGTGGGTAGCCTGTCCCTTCTCCAGAAATCGTCCCAACCCAGGAATCAATACAGGGTCTACTGCATTGCAGGCAGATTCTTTACTAGCTGAGCCACCAGAGAAGCCCATATAAAATGCATATGCATCTATGTTTAGCAGTTTAAAGATGCTCTCCAAGATGAATCTTCTGTCCCTTTTTGCACCCTTTTCTCGAGATATGTTACTCCATTTTTCTCTTCTGCTATCCTTGGATTCTGCCACTCCCCAGCCAGTTTTTCGTTTGTTTGGTTTTCCCTTGTTACTACACTTAATCAACCATGACTAAATTTGTTCTCAGGAAGCTTGTATGCTAGTCGAATATATTGGAAAATATGGCTTAATTGTGAAGAAAGCTGAGCATCAAAGAATGGGTGCTTGTGAACTGTGGTGTTGGAGAAGATTCTTGCGAGTCCCTTGCACTGCAAGGAGATCCAATCAGTCCATCCTAAAGGAGATCAGTCCTGTGTGTTCATTGGAAGGACTGATGCTAAAACTGAAACTCCAATACTTTGGCCACTTCATGCGAAGAGTTGACTCAGTGGAAAAGACCCTGATGCTGGGATGGATTGGGAGCAGAAGGAGAGGGGATGACAGAGGATGAGGTGGTTGGATGGCATCACCGACTCGATGGACATGAGTTTGGGTAAACTCTGGGAGATGGTGATGGGCAGGGAGGCCTGGCGTGCTGCGGTTCATGGGGTCGCAAAGAGTTGGACACGACTGAGCAACTGAACTGAACTGAGAAGTAAATTTTATTGATACCAAAGGACTAAAAACATTATAACTTGGTATCACATAGAATTTTTTAAACAGACAAGTAATTATTACATTGGACAAATAGTCACAAACACATATAAAGATAATCTGATTGCCTAGATTTTGGCAAATTTTGTTGGTAAGTAATACTTTAAGAATCTGAATGTTTAATTTGCATAGCTCCCAGGAGCAACTGTTCAGTTGTAGATTCTGATTCAGTAGGTCCGAGGTGGGCATTCAGCATTTCTGAAAATCTGCTAGGTGATGCCATTGCTAATCTCTTGACGATTCACAATATCAAAACGCTAAAATATCAGTTTCTTTTCAAAGCAGTCAAACGTGTTTCAGTTTGTGTTTCAAAAACACAAGGAAAAAAATCTATCCTTAATATACTTTTATACGTTATATAAGTTCAAATACAACAAAGCATATCTATCTATCCAATATATCTATCACATACATCTCATAGATGTTACTATATAACGTAATAAATATTTAACTTTCTAATATAATATCACAGAGATACATATATCTCCAACAAATCAATTACAGGTTTAATGTTAATAGAAAAAATATGCAGAACCCAATATTCAATATTAGAATCAGCTGTAGATTCACCTTTCTTTACTCAGTTTTCCCCTATGTCATAATTAGTTTTTTTATAACATTGCTTTTATGTGTTTTGGGTTAGGTTTTTCATTAAGATACCCTGAAGTAAAAAAGTAGATAAAAGGTAGTTTTATATTAGTCCCTCTGTTAAAGCGCTTCTAGAGATATACTAGGAATGTATTTATAATAATCAGCTGAGTGTCGCGGTGATGCAATATGAAGATGCTAGTAGCTTAGAGTGCCTTTAGAATTCCTTAGACTACCTTTTCTTCTGTTACTAATTCATTCTAGTGATCATTCTTTCCTTTGTTGTGTTCCCTGAAATCAAATAGTAATAGTAATTCCTAGCTCAGTAAGAAACCAGAGCTCCACCTAGGGGTAGAGTCCCAGGCTGAGATCTGGAAAATGAGTGCTGCAGCCTGTGCCATGCACTGCTTGTAATTTACAGATAGAAACTGTTTAGGGAAAATAGAATTGTATATGAAAAATCACTTCTTACCATCTTACTTTCTTTGCCTCTACAAAACAATCACTGAGGTGATACGCTGCTTAGGAAAACTTATGAGTAAAATTTTCGAGAAAAGTACTATTCAGCATAACTAACACATCGGAAATGGATAGTTAGCTTGTGATTTCTCATTATCAACAATGACAAACTTATATAATTCTAGGATCATGGAATTTACTAACATATTATAAATTCTACTGAAATTTATATTATTATCATGAAATAAAAATTTTGGAACTCGGTGTTATCTATACTACCTAAAGTGTGATTTACAGTTTATGACTTTACTGGACTGCCTTGAGAAAGCAAACCGTGTCCCTCTTTGTATTTGCAGAATTGATCTAAAATGCTGCACATATTTAGCGCAACAGGATTCGATATTTGTGTATACTGCAAAATGATCACCACAATAAGTCTAGTTTACATCCATTGCCATACATATTTACACTATTTTTCTTGTAATGAGCACTTTTAAACTCTCAGCAACTACATCCTTAGAATCTACTTTGTTTTACAGATACAATGTATCTGACCAAAATATATTCAGGGAACAAATTGTCTTTGATTCTGTTCAGTTCAGTTCAGTTCAGTTCAGTCACTGTCATGTCCAACTCTTTGTGACCCCATGGACCCACAGCGCGCCAGGCTTCCACCTACTCCCAGAGTTTACCCAAACTCATGTCCATTGAGTCAGTGATGCCATCCAACCATCTCATCCTCTGTCATCCCCTTCTCCTCCTGCCCCCAATCCCTCCCAGCCTCAGAGTCTTTTCCAATGAGTCAGCTCTTCACATCAGGTGGCCAAAGTATTGAAGTTTCAGCTTCAACATCAGTTGTTCCAATGAATGAGTGATCTCCTTTAGGACAGACTGGTTGGATCTCCTTGCAGTCCAAGGGACTCTCAAGAGTCTTCTACAACATCACAGTTCAAAAGCATCCATTCTTTGGTGCTCAGCTTTCTTTATAGTCCAGCTCTCACACCCATACATGATCGCTGGAAAAACCACAGCCTTGACTAGACAGACTTTCGTTGACAAAGTAATGTCTCTGTTTTTGAATATGCTATCTAGGTTGGTCATAACTTTCCTTCCAAGGAGTAAGTGGCTTTTAATTTCATGACTGCAATCACCATCTGCAGTGATTTTGAAACCACCCAAAATAAAAGTCATCCACTGTTTCCACTGTTTCCCCATCTATTTGCCATGAAGTGATGGGACCAGATGCCATGTTCTTAGTTTTCTGAATGTTGAGTTTTAAGTCAACTTTTTCACTCTTCTCTTTCACTTTCATCAAGGGGCTCTTTAATTCTTCTTCAGTTTCTGCTGTAAGTGTAAACCAAACAACAAAAACAAAATAACTGACCTGTAAACCTCAGGACCAGGCTTCTCATTTCCTCCTTTTAGCTACACAGAAAAATTCCAATGAATGATTCACACACTGGCGTGATACATCTTTCTCATAGAGATCAGATTGCTCACTTGTATATTACAGACTCCGAGATATCTCGAGTCAAGAAACCTGTTCAACATTTTCTAACCCATATTTTATAGACTCATTTCACAAAGGAATCCACACTTTGTTACACCTACTAATGTTCTTTAAAAAGAGTGTATAGTATACCATTTTAAATCTGGAGTAGAACGGAAACACATAAAAACCATTGCATAATGAAGAGATGAATCACTGGAAAGGAACAGGAAATAAAGTAGGCTTGAGAGTGCTGCTTTAAGCAATGTCACATTGCTTTATATCCTCAGGGAATAAGATCTAAGTACAAAACAGATTATTAAAGAATTATCAAAAATGCAGGGAGGAGGGCTTTATCATTAAATGCATTTATTTCATCACTAATTCTAATGTCAGAAATGCAAACATTTCCATACTCACTTTTAAGTGCTGAAACTACAAAGTTAATTGTAAGCTATTGTGTCTTTGACACAGAGAAGAGAAACGAAGAGAAAATGCAAAGCCCTTCTATTTTTTTTAAGACAGATTTAGAATTGGGTGACTTATTGCTTAATATTTTTGACTTTAGGTATGAGGTGTGAATGGTAATGCAGTTCAGATATACAGTTGTAATGTTCTATTTATATAATGTGACTGTAATTTGTAGCTTTCAATACTTCTCAAAAATCAACATTCGCCCATACATTATCACTGAGAAATAATGTCTTCAAGCCATAATTCATTATGTATACTTCATGCTGTATTCTCAAGAAAGGTAGATATTTAGAATAGTACGAAGCCACTTAAAGTTCTAGATCTTCACAGGCGCAATTTTCAGCACATTTCCCTTAATGTACAACTGTGGTTTATTTTAAAATATAGACTTGTACTTGACTTAGCTCAAATAGAATCATCTCTTTTTATATTTTTATAAAATTCTTTTATAGCACAGGATTCTTTTCAAGTCAGTAATATCTATCATCTTATGCTAGTCAAGCATATTCTTTTAGAAGACTGTGGAGCAGCTGGAAAAATCAGTGAAAAAATCAAACCATTTGAAAATATTTTAATGAGAATGATTATTTGTGTGGTCCTCTGAAGAATGCTGAAAAGAAAATTTCTTCTTTCTCCCTCCTGATTCTCTGCCAAGTGACTAACCAGACCTTCCCCTGCCCACCCGCCCTTCGTGTTTTCCTGCTTGACTTTGTTTTAGACTTTGATCTGATCAAGGGAGTTGCCAAGAGAAGAATCACCTTCAGCAACCACCTTCATACAGTTTAAAAGTATTAGTAGAAATCTCCAAAATGTGTGCAAAAAAAAAAAAATAATAAAATAAAATAAAAAGCCTAGGGGATTCTAGGGGCACGTATGTGCAAATTTCTTTGTTGAATTACTAATTCCACTTGGAATTTTGTAGGCCCCGAGGACAGAAGATATGGGGGAAGGAAGCATGTAAGAATAGGAACGCTGAAATGGCTCAGCTTCAGTCCTCGTCTCCTCTCAGTACTTTGTTTATTCCTGAACAGTCAACACACTGAATGCCCCAAACAGCTGTTTTCCTGAGACAAATACCAAGGGGGCTCTACAAATCACAACAGTTATTGACAAAACACCATGCAGCCCACCTGCTAATTTGTCCCTCTTTAGTTCAGTTTTCCTTCCAGCTTCAACTGCCAATTTCATTTTCGGCTATCTTGTTCTTCAGGCCCATGTTTCTTGCTTTTCCAGTGTATACATAATCTGAAGACTTTAATGGGGTTACTCTTGAGTCATATTATTTTCCCCAAATACTCACTTTTAATTTACTTAGGTAAAAATGGCAAAGTAATAACATAATTTAAATGTGTAATAAAACAAATATTTCTAAAAGACCATAACACCAAAAGTCAGTTGCAGGTTCTGAGTGGAGCTGTGCTTGGCAAGAGCAGTTAGATATCTGTGTTAACAACAACACACTATGTTAAATATATGAATTTTTTGGTCCCTACATCTGCTAAAAATTGGTGTTAAGTCATAGAAAGCAGAACATTCTATGATAATAAAAATATTCTTATTTTAGATTTTGAGAAATATAATTCTTTATATATAGTCAAGTACAAGAGAGTCATACTTTTTTCCTAGGAAAACTAATAGTACAGTGAAGGGATAATGACGATTGGACGCAGTAGCCACGGATTTGTGTTTTAGTTCTATCACTTATCAGCTATGTGATTTCACTGAAGATTTCTACAGTCTGTGAACATGGGTTTTGTTCAACTATAAAAAGGAACCAATAACAATTTTTTCCCTATCCACATTCATAAAGTCCATGCAAGTTAATGGATGTATATCCATGAAACAAACTTTGAAATGGCATATCACTGTTATTTATCAAAATATAAAACTGATGGGAATGAAGTTAGGATCTAGACAGGAGTTGACAGATGGAAGGAGATAATTTTGAAATCGCGGAGCAGAAAAAGAATGAGGTAGGACTGCAACTTATCTCTCATGCAGGGAAGTTTGGTTTGGCGGCTGGTTAACAGACTTAGCTCTGGGTCTTTAATCATGGCCGAGTTGCTGTCAGAGTTAGCACTCGGTTTTCAATCATGGCCAAGCTGTTAGTCAGGCCTAGATAACAACGTCCTATGTAGTAGAATAATAAGGAATTTATGTATCCATCTTTCTGATGGTCTGGGTTTGTAGTGGCCATTGATTATTTGATAATATTTTTCAACCTTATGAAACTTGCTTCAAGAAATTTCCATGTTTGTTTCATAAACTTCTTCGAAGTGGTTAACAATGTTGACCAGTTATTCAAGTATGATACAGTAAGAACATATCCAGTCTGTCCTTAAACTTTTACATTTTTGCTCTGCACATGAGCTAGCTAGAACAAGTTTGCTTTGATCACAGGATTACTGTCTAAAATTCAGGAGAGATGCTAAAACATCATCAGAATCATTGTTCAGAAAAGGTAAATCATAAATCGATGTCCTGGTGCATTTTTTTGCTTGCCTAGGATTTTTCAAGGTCTCTCTGACCTAGAAGCAGAATATGTCTGAGGTTTCCATGCCTACTCACCTCTTATGGTCAGCTAGCACACAATACTGATAATCAAGAACTATAATATCGCTGATCAAATTGGTACACACGTTTGCCTCATTTTTCTAGTTACTGATTGGTTATCACAAACACTAACAAAATCCTTCCTCTATATTATGTACTTCTCATACTTTTTAAAAATATGGCTACTTCATGAGCTCAAGGTGATCTCTTTTGGTCTATAAGTATTGAATAGGGGAGATTTAAATTTATTATACAGTTAGAACCCCATTCATCTTCTTGTTAGAAAAATCTACTGATAAAGTTATAAATATGGCTTAATAAGTAAGATCTATGTAAAATTTCATTAACATAAAAAATTTCAAGTTATTGCAAAACTGATTCTCATTCTTAAATTTTAGAAAGTCAATGTAGATATTTCTTAAACATCATCAAACAGTAATTGTGGTACTGAAAAGTATTTTTCAGTAGAACTGGCAGAGGACAAAAGGCATTTGAACTTACTTTGTTGGAAATGACTGAAATTGTATTGGGAATAAAATAGTTTAAAATAGTTTGACCTATGCTATTCAATTTACAATAGCTCTCAACTTTTTGTTAGTTTTTCCAGCTGTTTTTTTCTGTTTATCATCATTCAAAAATCCATTGGCTTATTCACGCACACTTGTTCATGTGAACAAAACAATAGCAGAGCAATATGCTAATTAAAAATTACAGAAAGAAAAACCATCTATAAGTCCATGTACATGAGCATAGTGATGTATTTGTAGAGATCATCAAAAATATATTACCTATTATTAATATTTGGGGAATAACTGAGTCTAAAAACAAGGTAAATTGAATTTTATTCATACCACTTGAAAGACTTCTAATATTAGGATCTTTCTCTCATATGTTCAAATGGAGAAAGCAATGGCAACCCACTCCAGTACACTTGCCTGGGAAATCCCATGGACGGAGAAGCCTGGTGGGCTGCAGTCCATAGAGTCGCTAAGAGTCGGACACAACTGAGCGACTTCACTTTCACTTTTCACTTTCATGCACTGGAGAAGGAAATGGCAACCCACTCCAGTGTTCTTGCCTGGAGAATCCCAGGGACAGGGGAGCCTGGTGGGCTGCCGTCTATGGGGTCGCACAGAGTTGGACACGACTGAAGTGAGAGCAGCAGCAGCTCATATGTTCAAAAGAGAAGAGCTCCATGATGCCACATACTCTATTATCCCAACGTTAAGTTGCTATATCTTAACAGAAAAAAATGTCAAGCATAGCCTAAGGTCTAAAATTCAAGTAGAGCAGAGAAACCATGTGCTGGATTCCAGCGTAGTGTGTGCGTGCGCGTGCTAAGTCACTTTAGTCATGTCCGACTCTTTGCAACTCCATGAACTGTAGCCCGCCAGGCTCCTCTGTCCATGGGATTCTCCAGGCAAGAGTACTGGAGCGGGTTGCCATTTCCTTCTCCACCAGCATAGTACACCCTATTACAATTACTATAGAACAGCAGACCCAGATTCCCACAGACTTTCCCACTGGTGTACCAAAAACATCATGGCTGCCATTTAAAACTGGGCACCAAGGGATGGAAGAAGATATAGAAGTATGGCAGTCTGCAGAGTGTGGTCATGCAGAATATAACCTCCTGATGTTCCTAGTTTTCTCCCCTGGTTCTTGGCTGAGAAAAGAGAAAAAAGAGAAGGAAAAAGGAAAGATAAAGGGAAAAAAAAGAACAAATTTTAATAATAATAATTGCTGGCATATTTTCCTCATTTCCCCTAGATGCAGTAATACATATGTAATCTTATGGCTGGAGGCAACCTTGACATGCATCTAGTCCAAATACATCAAAGTCTTTGCATATTGTGTATTTTTTTTAAAAAAAGTTGTCAGATTTGGTCAAAAGGAAAGCACACTAGAGGTGGACTAACAATATCTCATTCGAACTATATGAAGCTATGGATATGTCACCTAATCCTTCCAGGCTTTGCTTACAGCACAACAGTGGTAAAGCCATAAGGGAAACGGTATAAATTATATACATTTCTATCCAGATTGTTTTGAAGGTGTCAGGAAAAATATTTTGAAATCCCACAGTACTATCCAAATGTGAAATGCAATTATTGTTTTCCTTCACTTGTAGCAGAACTCAGAATGAAAACATCTGGATGTCAACTATAAATATAGTTAGCTAAAGCAAAAAAGCTTTCTTGCTTTTTTAGATTCAGAAAAGACCTAGAGAAAGAAAGGACACTATCAAAAAGAAATAATGAAAGGAACATTGCTTAAGCAGACACAAAGAGAAAATAACTTAAATAATAAGATATTCTGCCCAATTATAGAATGTTTGTGGGGGCTGAAAAATAAATCATTCAGGATGAATCAAAACAAGAATGTTTTTAAAAAACAATTAAAATGGAGGTGAAATTTAAAAAAACATTCTAACTGCTGGAAATAAAGGACCAATGCTGTACTCAACACTGAGCACTATACCTAGAATTTTTAAGAAACATAAATAATGCCCTTGGAAGAATAATGTCATGACACATCAGCAGACATTTATATAAGAATGTTTTCTTTCTTTGTGGAAAATTAGTCGAAAAATCAGACATTTTTAAGACTAACGAGTTTCACTGCTAACCTGAGCAGACATTCTGAGAATATAACTGGAGGAAATATGAAAGAATACAGCCTTGGCATGGTTAGGCATGGCTGAATGAAGACAGCTGGTAAAAAAGGTAGGTAAAATTAAGACTGACATTAATAGGAATAAAAAATATTACTACAGTAAAGGCAGTGCAAAGACAAGTTGGGATTTTGTTTGAAAAACATTTTATAAAAAGCCTTATTTATATTGGGCAATAAGCTATGCTATAAGGAATTTACATTATTTTATTTTTCTTAATTGAGATGCAAATACTTGACTTGCAACACTGTGATCATTTAAGGTGTAAAACATGCCTTATTTGATACATTTATATATTGCAATATGATTACCACTGTGGCCTTAGCTAACACCTCTGCTGCTGCTGCTGCTGCTAGGTCGCTGCAGTCGTGTCCGACTCCATGCGACCCCATAGACGGCAGCCCACCAGGCTCCCCCGCTCCTGGGATTCTCCAGGCAAGATATCGGAGTGGGTTGCCATTTCCTTCTCCAACGCATGAAAGTGAAAAGTGAAAATGAAGTCGCTCAGTCGTGTCCGACTCTTTGCGACCCCATGGACTGCAGCCCACCAGGCTCCTCTGTCCATGGGATTTTCCAGGCAAGAGTACTGGAGTGGGGTGCCTATCAAGTCACAATATCCCTCTTGTTTTTACAGTGAAAACAAATTTCTCTGTGGCACCTGAACACTTAAAATTCCATAAGTATTCCACTGTTTTCCAAGTTTCCAACTTTTTACCGTTTTTTCAAGAATTTCCATTTTATTAATATGCTTTCTGACTATTAAGTCTGACTGGCAACAGGGTACCTCTGAAAGTTATTTCTGTTGTTGCTATTGGCTTGCTGTGGCTCAGTTCAGGTCTTCAGACTATTCTAAATGAAAAAGTCTTTCCTTTTGCTTCAAAGCCACCTTCAATTTCATACTAACTCTTTAACCTTGGTTATACAACTTAATCTCTCTTTATGCCAGTTTTTTGTCTACATAATAGGGTAACTCATCATATAAACTATGTAAATTTGTTTTAATAAGTTTATGGATATATGTAATAACAATATCATATGGGATTTACAAATCATTTGGGAGAAAATAATAGCAAATGAAGCAACTGACAAACAACTAATCTCAAAAATATACAAGCAACTTATGCAGCTCAATTCCAGAAAAATAAATGACCCAATCAAAAAATGGGCCAAAGATCTAAATAGACAGTTCTCCAAAGAAGACATACGGATGGCTAACAAACACATGAAAAGATGCTCAACATCACTCATTATCAGAGAAATGCAAATCAAAACCACGATGAGGTACCATTTTACACCAGTCAGAATGGCTGCGATCCAAAAGTCAACAAGCAATAAATGCTGGAGAGGGTGTGGAGAAAAGGGAACCCTCTTACACTGTTGGTGGGAATGCAAATTAGTACAGCCACTATGGAGAACAGTGTGGAGATTCCTTAAAAAATTGCAAATAGAACTGCCTTATGACCCAGCAATCCCACTGCTGGGCATACACACTGAGGAAACCAGAATTGAAAGAGACACCTGTACCCCAATGTTCATCGCAGCACTGTTTATAATAGCCAGGACATGGAAGCAACCTAGATGTCCATCAACAGATGAATGGATAAGAAAGCTGTGGTACATATACACAATGGAGTATTACTCAGCCATCAAAAAGAATACATTTGAATCAGTTCTAGTGAGGTGGATGGAACTGGAGCCAATTATACAGAGTGAAGTGACCCAGAAAGAAAAACACCAATACAGTATACTGACACATATATATGGAATTTAGAAAGATGGTGGTATTAAACCTGTATGTGAGACAGCAAGAGAGACACAGATGTGTAGAACAGCCTTTTGGACTCTGTGGGAGAGGGAGAGGGTGGGAGGATTTGGGAATATGGCATTGTAACATGTATGATATCATAAGGGAAACGGATTGCCGGTCTAGGTTTGATGCAGAAGGCTTGGGACTGATGGGCAGGGGTGATCCGGAGGGATGGTGTGGGGAGGGGGGATGGGTCCGGATTGGGAACTCAGGTACACTTATGGCTGATTTATGTCAATGTATGGCAAAATGAGTACAGTATTGTAAAGCAAAACAAACTAAAAAATAAAAATTAAAAAAAATAGTATTGTTCTCTTCATAAAAAAAAAAAATTCTTATTAGATTTTTAAAGACTTTCCCCCAAATCATCAAATTTGTATTAAAATTAAAGATTAGTAGACATTTTGATAAAATGAAAGAAATAAAATGATATTAAATTATTAAAAGTTGGTGTTGTTCTGGGAAGATAGCAATTAATTCTTGTTACTTTTAAAAGCGGATATTAGTTTTCCACATTTCCTATATAGACATTTTACTTTTACAATCAAATACAAAGCAAATAATTGTTACTATGTAAGTTGCCTATATATGAGCATGTTCCATTTCAAGAATGTGTTCCTAAGTCTAATTTGTTCAAAAGTCCGATAAAGTTAGCTGAGGTACCCAACTAACACAATTGCTATATAGTATCATACTGTAATAGGTTTATAATACTTTCCCACAACTACTACATAAAAGGCAAACACATAAAAAAAATTAAAGTAAACTTTTTCATCCCACAGTACAGTATCTTGGGAAGTACAGTATACGGTACAGCAGCTGGCATACAGGACAGGCATTGAGTGAACAGGAAAGAAGAGTTACGGATGGAGGAGGTCGGGGGTGGGTGGGAGAAGGCAGAACCAAAAGATCCTGAGAAATAGGAGACGAACAGCAAGCTGCAGCTTTATTCATGCCTAAGGCTGATGGTACAGATCCTGGTTCCTTGCTGGATTCAATTCTGTCTACCCTCTTGAAAAAATATCCAGTAATGTCTGGGTCAGTTCGGTTCAGTTCAGTCGCTCAGTCGTGTCCGACTCTGCGACCCCATGGACTGCAGCACGCCAGGCCTCCCTGTCTGTCACCAACTCCCGGAGTTTACCCAAACTCATCTCCATCCAGTTGGTGATGCCATCCAACCATCTCATCCTCTGTCTTCCCCTTCTCCTCCTGCCCTCAATCTTTCCCAGATTCAGAGTCTTTTCAAATGAGTCAGCTCTTCGCATGAGGTGGCCAAAGTATTGGAGTTTCTGCTTCAGTATCAGTCTTTACAATGAACACCCAGGACTGATCCCCTTTAGGATGGACTGGTTGGATCTCCTTGCAGTTCAAGGGACTCTCAAGAGTCTTCTCCAACACCACAAAAGCATCAGTTCTTCAGCTATTGTTTTTGCTTTATTTTTTTTAATGTGTTTGCCTTTTATGTAGCAGTTGTGTTGAAAGTATTATAAACCTATTACAGTACAATACTATATAGCTAATCAATTCAAAAGCATTAAGTCTTTGGCACTCAGCTTTCTTTAGAGTCCAACTCTCATGTCCATACATGATTACTGGGAAAAACATAACATTGACTAGATGGACCTTTGTTGGCAAAGTAATGTCTCCGCTTTTTAATATGCTGTCTAGGTAGACATGTATGATGTCTGGGTTGAATCTCTTTTTTTTTTTTCTCACCACAAATGACAAGGTAGCACTGGACTGCATTCTGAAAGGCTGCCACAACCTTTGTGTACCATTCTAAGTTAAGGTCCTGTGTCTCAAAAACTAACAGTTCAGTCAGTTCAGTTCAGTCACTCAGTCGTGTCCAACTCTTTGCGACCCCGTGAACTGCAGCCTACCAGGCGCCCCTGTCCTTCACCAACTCCCAGAATTCACTCAGACTACAGTCAGTGATGCCATCCAGCCATCTCATCCTCGGTCGTCCCCTTCTCCTCCTGCCCCCAATCCCTCCCAGCATCAGAGTCTTTTCTAATGAGTCAACTCTTCGCATGAGGAGGTGGCCAAAGTACTGGAGTTTCAGCCTCAGCATCAGTCCTTCCAAAGAACAGCCAGGGCTGATCTCCTTCAGAATGGACTGGTTGGATCTCCTTGTAGTCCAAGGGACTCTCAGGAGTCTTCTGCAACACCACAGTTCAAAAGCATAAATTCTTCGGTGGTCAGCCTTCTTCACAGTCCAACTCTCACATCCATACATGACCACAGGAAAAACTATAGCCTTGATTAGATGGACCTTAGTCAGCAAAGTAATGTCTCTGCTTTTGAATATGCTATCTAGGTTGGTCGTAACTTTTCTTCCAAGGAGTAAGCATCTTTTAATTTCATGGCTGCAATCACCATCTGCAGTGATTTTGGAGCCCCCCAAAATAAAGTCTGACACTGTTTCCCCATCTATTTCCCATGAAGTGTTGGGACCGAATGCCATGATCTTCGTTTTCTGAATGTTGAGNGTCTCTGCTTTTGAATATGCTATCTAGGTTGGTCGTAACTTTTCTTCCAAGGAGTAAGCATCTTTTAATTTCATGGCTGCAATCACCATCTGCAGTGATTTTGGAGCCCCCCAAAATAAAGTCTGACACTGTTTCCCCATCTATTTCCCATGAAGTGTTGGGACCGAATGCCATGATCTTCGTTTTCTGAATGTTGAGGTTTAAGCCAACTTTTTCACTCTCCACTTTCACTTTCATCAAGAGGCTCTTTAGTTCCTCTTCACTTTCTGCCATAAGGGTGGTGTCATCTTATTATTTATATATTCAGAACATTCTTGACTATCCTCTTCAGTAAGAGAAATGAACAGTTTCTGTGAGGTGATAGATTTAGCAATTACGTTACCCTTTTTATTTCAAAAATCCATGCCATAAATTCAATGTAAATCTCATTCTTAAGTGATGCTTTAAACTGGCTTAAACCTTGGTTATAAGGAGAAGAATTATGACTGAAAATTCATAAAATGAGTGAATGAAATTAGAGAATGAAGAAATCATACATAGAGCCAAATATTAGGCTACCTTTTCTCTGAGATTTGTGAAGTGCTCATCAGTTCAGATATTCAGAGCTCTAGAATGTGAAAACCAGAACTGTTCTTTTTTTCAGAGTGAAACATAATGCTGTTAAAGAAGTAATCAGAAATTTATAGAAAGTATGGCCATTTGAGTAAAGTAGAAATATTTTGCTTTTAAGCAAACATCAAGGGAAAGTGACGTGCATATTTTTCAAAGCAATGGCTAATTATTTGCTTAATGCAAACTGCATTATAGTTTTTGTCATTTTACCTCCCTTTTATCCCATTTAGGATGAATAGAAGAACTGTTCCGATTGACATCTCTGTCTTTATTTTAGCTTTTTGGCCACCTCATGTGAAGAGTTGACTCACTGGAAAAGACTGATGCTGGGAGGGGTTGGACGCAGGAGGAGAAGGGGACGACAGAGGATGAGATGGCTGGATGGCATCACCGACTCGATGGACATGAGTATGAGTGAATTCCGGGAGTTGGTGATGGACATGGAGGCCCGGTGTGCTGTGATTCATGGCGTTGCAAAGAGTCGGACACCACTGAGCAACTGAACTGAACCTATTTAGAGGACATATCTTTTCCAAATAGCCCTCACTAAAATCACAGCATTTCACCCATTTAGCTATTATAAAGCTAGAAAACTTTCTTTGATTATACTAAAATATAAGCTAAGTTATAGTGATAGGAATATTTTCACAGTTAAGCCTGTTTTATACCTGTTATATTAAAAAGGAATCCATCTTTCTATCCAGAATAAATATAGTCATTAATTAAAAGATTGTCATTTTGTCAAAGCTATTAATAAATATTAAGATTTTAAGGGGAAAATTTGCAGGAATGCCATTCTAACACCGATATGAAGCTACCCCTGGCAAATATTTTTAATACTTAAAATAGTAGGATTTTTTGTTTCTTTGTAGATTAAAATTATGGAAGTATATATCCAAGAATTATAAAACAAGTCATGGTTATAAGGGCATGATTAATCTAGTGTGATTAAAGTGTCACTTTAATATCTGCAGCACTGAACATGAAAATCTGATCCTTTTTGTATATATTATGCAGCAATAAATTCTAAGGATGATCCAAACAATTATTAGCAGAAATACATTTCAAAGACAGCCCTGCCACCTTCTGTTCTTAATGTTTTTTATCTAGTTTTAAAGTCAAAGCAGTAGTATTAAATCACTAATTTAAGCACATTATAGGATTAATAGCTTAACCAATGGCTTTGCTTCCAGAAGGACATTAACCCTAATATTCATTAATTCAGCCATGCAGAACCATTTATTTCATTAGTCATTTCTAATACTTTTCAAAAAGTGTACTTATGGATTAGACAGAATACTTCTTAGAGTTTACATGTGTGTGTTTATTATGCTATTGAGTCATTTCCATATTTGATTTTTTAAGCTTAGCTTTTTACAGTATATGTAAGCTATGACTGGAAATGGAATTCTTATCATATGAAATACAATTTCAGGAAATTGAATTAGTAGAGAGCACTGTGAGTCCGGATGCAACAGAGAATGAAAGTTGAAAATTTTAGACCTTGGCAAATTCTCTTCCACTTAAAAAAACTATTTCTTCTGCTGCATTGTCTGCTTTCCCTCTGGGAATCTGATTTCACAGAAGTCAGATCATGTAATATTGTTACACAGATCTCAGGTGTTCTGCACAGGTATACCTCGCTGCTTTTCCCTTTATTGTGCTTACAGATATTGTGCTTTTTGCAAATTGAAGGTTTATGGAAACCCTTGCATTGAGGATGACTATTTTGCTAAGAGCTTTTTTCTCACTTTGTGTTCTCTGTGTCACATTTTAGTCATACCCACACTTTTTCAAGCTTTTCATTGTTATTATCTATGTTACAGTGTTCTGTGATCTCGGATCTTTGATGTTACCATTGCAACAAGATTACATCTTACTGAAAGCTCAGATGGTGATCAACATTTTTTACCAATAAAGTATTTTTTTTAATTAAGGAATTTACCTTATTTTTTTAGACATAAACAATTGCACACTTAATAGGCTACAGTATATTGAATATAAAGAAGTAAGAAATACCTGGAATAAGAGGCAAGTTTGGCCTTGGAGTACAAAATGAAGCAGGGCAAAAGCAAACAAAGTTTTGCCAAGAGAATGCACTGGTTGTAGCAAACACCCTTTTCCACCAACCCAAGAGGCTCCTGGACTCATGGACATCACCAGATGGTCAATACTGAAATCAGATTGATTATATGCTTTATAGCCAATATGAAGACGCTCTATGTGCTGTGCCAAGCCACTTTAGTTGTGTATGACACTTTGTGACCCCACAGACTGTAGCCTGCCAAGCTCCTTTGTCAATGGAGATCTCCAGGTCGGAATACTGGATTGGGTAGCCATTACTTTCTCCAGGAAAAGTTCTAAACAGTCAATAAAAACAATACCTGGAGCTAACTGTAGCTTATCTCTTGACCACCTTATTGCAAAATTTGGACTTAAATGGAAGAAAGTAGGCAAAACCACTAGGCCATTTAGCTGTGACCCAAATCAAATCCCTTATGAGTATAGAATGGAGGTGATGAACAGATTCAAGCGATTAGATCTAGTAAACAGAATGGCTGAAGAATTAGGAATGGAGGTTCCTAACACTGTACAGGAAGTGATGACCAAAACCACCCCAAAGAAAAGGAAATGGAAGAAGGCAAAATGGTTGCTTGAGGAGGCCTTACAAGTAGCTGTGAAAAGAAAGAAACAAAGGCCAGAGGGGAAGGGAAAGATATATCCAACGGTATGCAGAGTTCTAGGGAAGAGCAAGGAGATATAAGATAAGAAGTCCTTCTTAAACGAATCAATGCAAAGACATAGAAGCAAAGAGTAGAATGGTAAGACTAGAGATCTCTTCACAAAACTTGGAGATATCAAGGAATCATTTCATACAAGGATAGGCACCATAAAGGACAGAAATGATAAGGACCTAATAGAAACCAAAGAGATTAAGAGGAGGTAGCAAGAATACACAAATGAACTGTACGAAAAAGGCTTTATGACCCAAGCAACCACGATGATGTGGTCACTTACCTGGAGCCAGTATCTTTGAGTCCAAATTCCAGTGGGCCTTTGGAAGTAGTACTTCCAAAAAAGCTAGTGGACATGATTGAATTACAGCCGAGCTACTTAAAGTCCTAGAAAATGCTGGTGTTAAAGTGCTGTACTTGATATGCCAGCAAGTTTGGAAAACTCAGCAGTTGCCACAGGATGGGAAAACATCATTTTTTATTCCAAAGAAGGGCAGTGCCCATCAGAACAAGACCCAGTTTCCCTCTCAGTCAGTCTCTCCCATAAGGAAGCTTGCATAAGCCTCATACCTTATTTATCAGAAAGTAGACAGAACAAAAACTACAATCACAGAAAATTAACCAAAATGATCAAATGGACCACAATGTTGTTTAACTAAATGAAACTGTGAGCCATGCTGTGTAGAGCCACCCAAGACGGGTGGGTCATGGTGGAGAATTCTGAAAAAAAGTGGTCCATTGGAGAAGGGACTAGCAAATCACTTCAGTACTCTTGCTTCAAGAACCCCATGAACAGTATGAAGAGGCAAAAATATATGACACTGAAAGAAGAACTCCCTAGGTCAGTAGGTGCCCGATATGTTACTGGAGAAGAGTGGAGAAATAACTCCAGAAAGAATGAGATGGAATAAAAGCAAAAACAACACTCAGTTGTGGATATAACTGGTGATCGAAAAAGTTTGATGCTATAAAGAATAATATTGCATAGGAACCTGGGATATTAGGCCCATGAATCAAGGCAAATTGGAAGTGGTCAAACAGGAGATGGCAAGAGTGAACACTGACATTTTAGGCACCAGTAAACTAAAATGGACTGAAATAGGCAAATTGAATTCAGATGACGATTATATCTATGACCTTGGGAAAGAATCCCTTAGAAGAAATGTATTCTTTTTAATGGCTGGGAAGAATAACCTTCATAGTCAACAACAGTCTGAAATGAAGTACTTGGGTACAATCTCNTTTAGGCACCAGTAAACTAAAATGGACTGAAATAGGCAAATTGAATTCAGATGACGATTATATCTATGACCTTGGGAAAGAATCCCTTAGAAGAAATGTATTCTTTTTAATGGCTGGGAAGAATAACCTTCATAGTCAACAACAGTCTGAAATGAAGTACTTGGGTACAATCTCAAAAATGACATAATGATCTCTGTTTGTTTCCAAGACAAACCAGTCAATATCAGAGTAATCCAAGTCTATGCCCCGATCAGTAATGCCAAAGAAACTGAAGTTGAATGGTTCTGTGATGACCTACAAGACCTTCTAGAACTAGCAACAATTAGAAAGATGTACTTTTAATTATAGAGGACTCAAATGCAAAAGTAGGAAATTAAGAGAAACCAGGAATAACAAGAAAGGTTGGCCTTGGAGTACAAAGTAAAACAAGGAAATGGCTAACAGAGTTTTGCCAAGAGAATGCAATGGTCGTAGCGAACATCCTCTTACAACAACGTGATAGATGACTCTGCACGTGACCATACCAGATGGTCACTATCAAAACTGTATTGATTATATTGTTTGCAGCAGAAGATGGAAAGATTCTATACGGTCATCAAAAATGAGACGCAGAGCTGACTGTGGGTCAGATCATGAACCCTATCTTGCCAAATTCAGACTTAACTGAGGAAAGCAGGAAAACCACTAAGCCATTCAATCAGTTCAGTTCAGTCCCTCAGTCATGTTCGATTCCTTGCGACCCCATGACCCCAGCACGCCAGGCTTCCCTGTCCATCACCAACTCCCGAAGTCCACCCAAACCCATGTCCACTGAGTCGGTGATGCCATCCAACCATCTCATCTTCTGTCGTCCCCTTNGGGTGACAATATACAGCCTTGTTGTACTGCTTTTCCTATTTGGAACCAGTCTGTTGTTCCATGTCCAGTTCTAACTGTTGCTTCCTGACCTGCATACAGGTTTCTCAAGAGGAAGGTCAGGTGGTCTGGTATGCCCATCTCTTTCAGAATTTTCCACAGTTTATTGTGAAGGCCATTCAGGTGTGACCTAAATCAAATCCCTTACAATTATACAGTAGAAGTGACAAGCAGATTCAAGGGATTAGATCTGATAGAAAGAAAGAGTGCCTGAAGAACTATGGATGGAGCTTCATGATATTGTACAAGAGGCAGTGATAGGGACCATCCCCAAGAAAAAGAAATGCAAAAAGGCAAAATGGCTGTCTGAGGAGGCCATACAAATAGCTGAGAAAAGAAAAGAACCCAATGGCAAAGGAGAAAAAGAAAAATATACTCATCTGAATGCAAAGTTCCAAACAATAGCAAGGAGAGATAAGAAAGCCTTCCTCAGTGATCAATGCACAGAAAGAGGAATGGGGAAGACTAGAGATCTCTTCAAGAAAATTAGAGATACTAAGCTTCCCTGGTGGCTCAGAGGTTAAAGTGTCTGCCTGCAATGTGGGAGACCTGGGTTCGATCCCTGGGTTGAGAAGATCCCCTGGAGAAGGAAATGGTGACCCACTCCAGTGTTCTTGCCTGGAGAATCCCATGGATGGAGGAGCCCGGTGGGCTACAGTCCACAGGGTCGCAAAGAGTCGGACACGACTGAGTGACTTCACTTTCACTTTCAAGGGAACAGACTGAAGAAGAACTATACATAAAAGATCTTTATGACCCAGATAATCATGATAGTGTGATCACTTACCTAGAACCAGACATCCCGGAATGCAAAGTCAAATGGGCTTTAGGAAGCATCACTATGAACAGAGCTAGTGGAGGTGATGGAATTCCGGTTGAGCTCTTTTGAATCCTGAAATATGATGCTGTGAAAGTGCTGCACTCAATATGCCAGCAAATTGGGAAAACGCTGCAGTGGCTAGAGGACTGGAGAAGGTCCGTTTTCATTCTAATGCCAAAGAATGCTCAAACTACCACACAATTGCACTCATCTCACAATAGTACATGAACCGTGAATTTCCAGATAATCAAGCTGGATATAGAAAATGCAGAGGAACAAGAGATCAAAATGCCAACATCGGTTGGATCATCAAAAAAGCAAGAGAGTTCTAGGAAAAACATCTACTCTGCTTTACTGATTATGCCAAAGCCTTCTACTGGTGGATCACAAGAAACTGTGGAAAATCTTCAAAACATGGGAATACCAGAACACCTGAACTGCCTCCTGAGAAGTCTGTATGCAGGTCAAGAAGCAACAAGTAGAACTCGACATGGAAAAACAAACTGGTTCCAAATTGAGAAAGGAGTAGGTCAAGGCTGCATATTGTCACCGTGCTTATTTAACTTCTATGCAGAGTACCTCATGTGAAATGCCAGGCTGGATGAAGCATAAGCTGGAATCAAGATTGCTGGGAGAAATATAAATAACCTCAGATATGAATGTGATACCAACCTTATGGCAGAAAGCAAAGAACTAAAGAGCCTCTTGATGAAAGTCAAAAAGGAGAGTGAAAAGTTGGCTTTGTAATTAGCCTCCAATTAAAATAAAATAAATTAATTTAAAAGAGAAAAAAAGAAACAACCTCACCATTAAGATAACTAAGATCATGGCATCTGGTTCCGTCACTTCATGGAAAATAGATGGGGAAGCAATAGAAACATTGAGAGACTATTTTCTTGGGCTCGAAAATCACTGCAGATGGTATCAGCAGCCACGAAATTAAAAGACACTTACTCCTTGGAACAAAAGTTATGACCAACATAGACAAGATATTAAAAAGCAGAGGCATTAGTTTGCCAACAAAGTCCATCTGGTCAAAGCTATGGTTTTTCAGTAGTCATGTGTGGATGTGAGAGTTGGACTATAAAGAAAGCCGAGTGCAGAAGAATTAATCCTTTGAGGCGTGGTGTTGGAGAAGACTCTTAAGAGTTCCTTGGACTGCAAGGAGATCCAACCAGTCCCTCCTAAAGGGGATCAGTCCTGGGTGTTCATCAGAAGGACTGATGTTGAAGCTGAAACTCCAATACTTTGACCACCTCATGTGAAGAGCTGACTCACTGGAAAAGACCCTGTTGCTGAGAAAGAATGAAGGCAGGAAAAGGGGATGACAGAGGATGAGATGGTTGGATGGCATCACCGACTCAGTGGAGTTTGGGTAAACTCCAGGAGCTGCTGATGGACAGAGAGGCCTGCCATGTCTGGAGTCCATGGGGTCACAAAGAGTGGGACACGCTGAGCGACTGAACAGTTATTCATCTAAGCAGAGTAGAGGGCTTCCCTGCTGGCTCAGAGGGTAAAGCATCTGCCTGCAATGAGCGAGACCAGAGTTCGATTCCTGGGTCGGGAAGATTCCCTGGAGAAGGAAATGGCAGCCCACTCTGGTACTCTTGCCTGGAGAATCCCATGGATGGAGAAGCCTGTAGTCTACAGTCTATGGGATCACAAAGGGTCGGACAGGACTGAGTGACTTCACTTTCTTTCACTTTCATAAAAACAGTAATTGGCTATTGATTGTTTTTTGTAGGCTCTCCTAAGATTATATCAAATTTATTTTTAAGAATGTTTTTGGTAAAAACTAGGCAAATTATTATTATTTTTGTTTGTTTTGTTTTGCTGTGGACAAGGAAGGCAGATGACAGAGTCCTGGAAACTCAACTGAGTCCATTTTGAAGCACTTAAATAAAGAGAGAAAAATCAATGTGAACCAGGCTGTCACAATTCTCTGGATATTTTAGCATCATCAATATAGGTCTTCTCTGGTCCCTTCCTAAATTACATACATTTAGAGAAACCTTATAAATTATTTTCCAAACCATAAGAATGAAAATGAGAACTGTAAATAATTATGCTGGAACAAAATGCACAAGTTCTTATGATATGAATCAGTCTCTCTAGTGCTAAGTGACTTTATGATGATAATTAATACTATTGTGCTTCATTTTAGATATTTACTGTTGTAAATAAAGAAGAAATGCTTGAAGTGACTACCAGCCAACAGAAAAGCATCCTTAATTCTGTTTTCATAAAGATAAGGCAGGAAAAGGAAAAGCAGAAGTGACAGAAAAAGAGAAAAATCTTAAAGTGAGAAGTTTGGTTCAGAAAAGGAAAAACTTCCAACCTGGTCCATCGATCTCATTTTAAATACAGAGATCTTGATATCAGTAAACTCAAGTGTAAATTTTCACTTGCTTGCTAATGATATCAACTGTGAGTCTGAAATAATTAAGATTTCAATAATTAAGACAATGAACAATGTAATTAAAATGAAGACAAACATACACATCACATATATATGCTCAAATATTTTGCCATATTGTTGAATTGTATATTGATAAGCACTATTACCAAAATAACCATGAGTTTTAATGACCCACAGGGTTTCAATTACAAGATAAAGTATAGAAACACACACTACCATTTTTTTTACATCCATTTTTTTCTGGCAAGTAAGGAATCAACAACTCTCTAGGGTCTTATTTCCATAGGTGACCCAGCAGGTAAGCAGTGAAACCTATGCTGAAATTCCATTTTACCTCAGTCACTGTTCCTTCATGGTCTTCTGAGTTACAGCAAGAAATTCCTACAGCTGCTGCTTTTGGATTTATATCAAATGCCCAAATAATCACTGCTTAGCTTTAAGGTATTAATTATAAGGGCATCATATTCTTACACATTCAGAGTGCTGAATCAATCCTGCATGTTAAGTAGTCCAGATGGAAAAAGAAGACGGTCTAAACTTTGAAAGTGAAGTCGCTCAGTCGTGCCCGCCTCTTTGCGACCCCATGGACAGGCCTGCACCAAGCTCCTCCGTCCATGGGATTTTCCAGGCAGCAGTACTGGAGTGGGTTGCCGTTTCCTTCTCCAGGGAATCTTCCCGACCCAGGGATCGAACTCATATCTCTCTCATTGTAGACAGACGCTTTGCTGTCTGAGCCACCAGGGAAGTCCCCTAAACTTTGAAGCAACTTTGTAAGACTGAGTACTGTTGATCAAATCACAAAGGCAGCACAATATGTGATGAAGAAAAGACCTTATCCCTAGCCTTGAGTCTTTCATTAATTAAAGAGAGGGTCACCCCAGGGAACTTGCACAAGCGTGTGTCATATCTGTGCTTTGGTTTCCTTAAGTAAGCAAAGATGAGATGGATCTCTAAGTTCCTTTCAACTTCAAGAAATTCATCCAAGTGCCTTAGATTAGCTGCTTTTTTTTTTTTTTTTTTTAAGATACGTTTACACCAGTTGGAAAAGTATGCTCATCCTTGTCATAAGTAGTGTCCATACTCCATTCTTTCCAACTGGTTACTAACTAAGAAAACAGGCCTCTTTTTGCAGTCTAAAGCCTCAAACCTGTAGAAAACAACTTGTGCATTTATTTTTGAATACTTCTCTCAGAGTTGTGAGCAGCCATATTTGCAGTAGTTTCAAATTAGTGGTTTTCTAAATCTTAAGTGCCGTGAAAGTATCTAAGACCACTGTGAAGGGTCATGAGACCCACGTCCTATATTCACACAACATATACTGTAAACTTTCTCAAAGTATTTTTGTGTGTGTGTGTGTGTGGCAGGGGCATTTTGTCTTTCCATTTGTCTCTCCAAGGATGACTTAATTCAAGGTCTCAGTTTTGTCACTGAGGCTGTTGAAATAGCTCTCTCTCAATTTCTAACTTAGTGACTTGAAACCTGTTTGACCATGAGTGTGATACTGAATCTTTTAAATCTTACTTTCCTCTTCATAGAGCTTTTGGTCAGGAGCAGATGTATAATGTACATGTAAGTGGTTTATTTGCTGATCTAATTTGATAAGGTATAAGAAAGTCACTTCATTTTTTGCCATCATTGTACTTTGAAACACTTCTATATAGTATTTCATTCCTTTTTATGGATAAATTCTTGGTTGGAATCCACATTTTTTGCAATGTTCAAAAATATTGACCAGTTTCATTTTGTAGCTGTTGATAGTCAAACCCATTCTCGTATGTCATTCTATTTCCACTGTATTCTGTTTATCATCTGTCTTGCCACTAGATTTTAACCTTTTTAAACAGGGATTATAATGACAGCTTCTAGCATTGTCACAGGTTCTGTTGCTTCTAGTTAATAATAGAGAAAATAAAAATAGTTTAGGAGTAGGCACGAGAGTGGAGAGGCATGTAATAAATAGTGAAGAGCTAAAGCTCTATAAACTGGTTAAAATTCTATAAAATTAGTTACAATTCCAGTTGTAATGTATATTGGCTATGTGGCCTTCAAGAGTGACCTAATGAACCTGTACTTTAGATTTTAATCTGCACTTTGGAGATGATAACAACACCAGCCTCATAAAGTCATAGAATATAATAGCCATTATAAATGAAGTGTAAAGAATAACAAATGGTACTTATTAAACCCTTTAGAGGTTTTTTTATTTATTACTATCGACATTACAATTATTGGTTGAGTTGTGATTGTGCTGTGCAGAGCATTTTACTTATCTTTTACATTTGAATTTTTTCAAATATATAAGCTAGAATTATCATTATACTCATTTTTATAAGGAAACCAAGTGGTAAGTACTTCACAAACAACCTTCAGATTCAGAACCAGAGTCTCAATTTGAACATAAACCTGTCTCACACCAAGTTCATATTTTTAACTTACTGCTATAGTAGGCGGGCTTTCCTTGTGGCTCAGCTGGTAAACATTTTACTATATGAGACTTCTATAGCTTTAAAGGAACTGGGTTAATGATGAAAGAATACCAAGTTGAAGATAGCTTATTTTAAAGAGTTTATTGGAGGTGAAGACAAAAATTTGTGAGGGCTGAATTCAGGCATTTGCCTACCAGTTTGTGATGTCTGGTCAATATGTGCTATAAGAGACCAATAATAACATTTAGAAAGAAAATAGAACCATAAATCTCAAGACACATAGTTTAATTTGTTCTTTTATAATCTTCAAATGGTTAGAGGGGATAATCTGTTGTTAGACAGTCAACTCCAAAATCTCAAGAAGATGAATGTTGTTCTAGATACATTCTGGTTTTGGATTGCAAAAGTAGTAAGGTTGCCTTCTCCTAGATATTTTCAAACTGTAAAAATGGAAACAATGGCTTAAGAGGGTTGTTGTAATGATGTTATTATGACTCATTGACATAAATGCTTTAGTATGTGAGAACCACTCCTCTTTCTCTTTCATCAATCAGATTAACTCTCTGAAGTTAGAGAGAGAAGAAAAAAAAATACTCTTCATCTCACTGTTACTATGAAGTCACAGCAGATAAACTTTTCAGGATTTGCTTAGAAAATTCTATGATTGAATTTTAAGACACATGGTTAGACTTCCTACGTTAACCATACCGGGACAAACAGAAAAATAAGTTCTTATAGAAGCACCCATGCCCTGGTACTGGGGTGATTACCAATGCGTTTGTGCCTGAACATCTGTGCTCTCTCAAGCAACTGATTTCTTTACCAAAGACAAATTTAAATCTTGTGAGTCCATGCCAAGTTGCTTCCATCATGTCCAACTCTGTGAGCTGGTCTAGCCCTCCAGGCTCCTCTGGTCTAGCCCTCAGGCGAACTGGACTGGTTTGCCATAACCTCCTCCAGGGGATCTTTCCGACCTAGGATTGAACCTAAGTCTCTTATGTCTCCTGCACTGGCAGGCTGGTTCTTTACCATTAATGCCACCTGGAAAGCCCCATTAAATCTTGTGCAAATCACCAAAGAGGATATCTCATTTCTCAGCATAATATCTCAGCGGGGTTACTGATACTTAATAGTTGATGACAATGCCATATAGGCTTTGACATCTAAAGTAACATATTCTTTGATGTGAATAAGATTTCTCTCACCCCGGAACTGTCATTTCCCTCAAACATCTCAGAGATGTGCTGTCTTGATATATAAATATCAGCACTATGTGTCTGATGTTAAAATAGAGTATTTTAAAATCAGGTATCTATGTTCTTTATCTGCGTCCTACTCTACATGATGAAATGTTGTTAGTTTTGGTCAATTTATAAATGTCTAAAACCTGACACTTGAAATACTGAAAGCAAGTGCACTAATGGAGATTTCTGTACAAAGGCAAACACATTAGAACTGCAAGAAAGCACAGTTTGAGTCAGTCTGCTGCACAGAAGACATCATTTTCCTGAAAACAAATGGTGTGTTAAGTTCAGCTGCTATCACAGTGACAGTAGAGACAGCTAAAAGACAGAATTATTGCTAAGAGTTCCACTTTATGTGTTAATGACTGAAAGGAAATTTATTGTGATACCACTGAGAAACATACTGCTGATGGAAGTAATGTTCGATATTGTTAAGAACAATATTGCATAGAAACCTGGAATGTTAGGTCCATGAATCAAGGTAAATTGGAAAAGTGGTCAAACAGGAGATGCCAAGAGTAAACATCAACATNCTGCTATCACAGTGACAGTAGAGACAGCTAAAAGACAGAATTATTGCGAAGAGTTCCACTTTATGTGTTAATGACTGAAAGGAAATTTATTGTGATACCACTGAGAAAGATACTGCTGATGGAAGTAATGTTCGATATTGTTAAAGAACAATATTGCATAGAAACCTGGAATGGTTAGGTCCATGAATCAAGGTAAATTGGAAAAGTGGTCAAACAGGAGATGCCAAGAGTAAACATCAACATTTTTGAAACCAGGGAACTAAAATGGACTGGAACAGGCATTTTGAATTCAGATGACCATTATATCTATGACTATGAGTAAGAACCCCTTAGAAGAAATGGAATAGCCCTCATTAGTCAACAAAAGAGTCTGAATTGCAGTATTTGGATGCAATCTCAAAAACAGCAGAATGATCTCTGCTCATTTCCAAGGCAAACCATTCAATATCAAAGTAATCCAAGACTATGCCCCAACAACTAAGGCAGAAGAAACTAAGTTAAGCGGTTCTATGATGACTTTCTAGAACTAATGCTAAAAAAAGATATCCTTTTCATCATAGAGGATTGAATGCAAAAGTAGGAAATCAAAGGATACCTGGAGTAACAGACAAGTTTCACTTGGAGTACAAAATGAAATAGGGCAAAGGTTAACAGAGTTTTGCCAAGAGAATGCACTGGTCATAGTGAACACCCTTTTACAACAACACAAGAGATGGCTCTATTCACGGACATCATCAGATGGTCGATACTGAGATCAGATTGATTATATTCTTTGCAACTCAAGATGGAGAAGCTCTTTACAGTCAGCAAAAACAAGACCAGGAGCTGACTGTCGCTCAGATCATGAACTCCATAATGCCAAATTCAAACTTACATTGAAGAAAGTGGGGAAAACTACTAGGCCATACAGGTAAGACCTACATCAAATCTCTTACCATTATACAGTGGAAGTGACAAAGATTCAACAGATTAGACCTGATAGAGTGCCTGAAGAACTGTGGACAGAAGTTCATAACATTGTACTGGAGGTGGTGATCAAAACCATCCCCAAGAAAAATAAATGTAAAATGGCAAAATGATTGTCTGAGGAGGCCTTACAAATAGCTGAGAAAAGAAGAGAAGCTAAAGACAAAGGAGAAAAGGGAAAATACATCCCTATCTGAATGTAGACTTCCAAGGAATAGCAAGGAGAAACAAGAAAGACTTCCTAACTGATCAGTGCAAAGAAATATAGGAAAATAATAGCATGGAAAATATGTTAGAGCTCTTTAAGAAACGTTGAGATACCACGGGGTCATGGTATGGACCTAACAGAAGCAGAAGATATCAAGAAGAGGTGGCAAGAATATACAGAATAAATATACAAAAGTACCTTAAACACCAGATAGCTACAATGGTGTGATCACTCACCTGGAACCAGACAGCCTACATTGCAAAGTCAGGTGGGCCTTGGGAACAAATTGAGTGGAGATGATGGATTCCAGCTGAGTTATTTCAAATCCTAAAAGATGATCAAAATTCTCCAAGTCAGGCTTCAGCAATACGTGAACCATGAACTTACAGATGTTCAAGCTGGTTTTAGAAAAGACAGAGGAACCAGAGATCAAATTGCCAATATCTGCTGGATCACTGAAAAAGCAAAAGAGTTCCAGAAAAACATCTATTTCTGCTTTATTGACTATGCCAAAGCCTTTGGCTGTGTGGATCACAATAAACTGTGGAATATTCTGAAAGAGATGGGAATACCAGACCACCTAACCTGCCTCTTGAGAAATCTGTATGCAGGTCAGGAAGCAACAGTTAGAACTGGACATGGAACAACAGACTGGTTCCAAATAGGAAAAGCAGTACATCAAGGCTGTATATTGTCACCCTGCTTATTTAACTTATAGGCAGAGTACATCATGAGAAATGCTGGGCTGGATGAAGCACAAGCTGGAATCAACATTGCCGGGAGAAATATTAATAACCTCAGAAATTCAGATGACACAACTCATATGGTAGAAAGGGAAAAAGAACTAAAGAGCCTCTTGATGAAAGTGAAAGAGGAGAGTGAAAAAAATTGCCTTAAAACTCAACATCCAGAAAACTAAAATCATCGCCTCCAGTCCCATCACTTCACGGCAAATAGATGGAGAAATAATGGAAACAGTGAGAGACTTTCTTTTTCTTGGGCTCCAAAACTCACTGGAGTGAATGACTGCAGCAACAAAATCAAAAGACACTTGTTTTGTGGATGAAAAGTTATGACCAACCTAGACAGCATATTGAAAAGCAGAGACATTACTTTGCCTATAAAGGTCAGTATGGTGAAAGCTATGGTTTTCCCAGTGGTCATTTTTGGATGTGAGAGTTGGACCATAAAGAAGGCTGAGCGCTGAAGAACTGATGCTTTTGAACTGTGTTGCTGGAAGACTCTTGAGAGTCCCTGAGACTGCAAGGAGAACAAACCAGTCCATCCTAAAGGAGATCAGTCCTGGGTGTTCATCGGAGGGACTGATACTGAAGCTGAAGCTTCAATACTTTGGCTGCCAAATGTGAAGAACTGACTCATTTGAAGAGATCCTGATGCTGGGAAAGATTGAGGGTGGGAGGAGAAGGGGATGACAGGGGATGAGATGCTTGGATGGTATCACCAACTTAATGGACATGAGTTTGAACACCCTCTGGTAGTTGGTGATGGACAGGAAAGCCTGGTGTGCTGCAGTCCGTGGGGTTGCAAAGAGTCAGACATGATTGAGTGACTGAACTGAACTGAATTGATTGAAAATGTAGGTTTCTAGAGTTTTTATTTTCCTAAAAGAAACAACCACATAAAACAGTAATGTGCATTTATGCTCTCAGTAGTAGTTGTTTTATTAGGTAGAAAAATAAATTACAAAACCACAATAATTTGTATTTTATTTTATTCATGAATCTTTCAACTTGGAAAAAAATATTTTCCTAGATACATGAAAGTCAAATATACGAACTTTTTCTTCTCAGTCACACAGCTTAAGAAAGACTAAAAAATAATTTTCCTGGTCCTCTGCTGTTTTGTTCTCTCTCCACCCAGAAGTAAAAAATCTTGGGAGAAGTTAAGATGTCAAAAAATGTGCCACGGTTGAGGAAAATGCTTAGAGTAGTGGTTTTCCCTGGCTCTTTTTGAGCATGCTGTTCAATGTATAAAAGTAGCAGATTTATTTATTATCATTCTTATTTTTATTTTTTAATTTATTTATTTTAATTGAAGGTTAATTACTTTACAATATTGTATTGGTTTTGCCATACATCAACATGAATCCGCCACAGGTATACACGTGTTCCCCATCCTGAACCCCTCTCCCTTCTCCCTCCCCGTACCATCCCTCTGGGTCGTCCCAGTGCACCAGCCCCAAGCATCCAGTATCATGCATGGAACCTGGACTGGCAAGTCATTTCATGTATGATATTATACATGTTTCAATGCCATTCTCCCAAATCATCCCACCCTCGCCCTCTCCCACAGAGTCCAAAAGACTGTTCTATACATCTNCTTATTTAACTTATAGGCAGAGTACATCATGAGAAATGCTGGGCTGGATGAAGCACAAGCTGGAATCAACATTGCCGGGAGAAATATTAATAACCTCAGAAATTCAGATGACACAACTCATATGGTAGAAAGGGAAAAAGAACTAAAGAGCCTCTTGATGAAAGTGAAAGAGGAGAGTGAAAAAAATTGCCTTAAAACTCAACATCCAGAAAACTAAAATCATCGCCTCCAGTCCCATCACTTCACGGCAAATAGATGGAGAAATAATGGAAACAGTGAGAGACTTTCTTTTTCTTGGGCTCCAAAACTCACTGGAGTGAATGACTGCAGCAACAAAATCAAAAGACACTTGTTTTGTGGATGAAAAGTTATGACCAACCTAGACAGCATATTGAAAAGCAGAGACATTACTTTGCCTATAAAGGTCAGTATGGTGAAAGCTATGGTTTTCCCAGTGGTCATTTTTGGATGTGAGAGTTGGACCATAAAGAAGGCTGAGCGCTGAAGAACTGATGCTTTTGAACTGTGTTGCTGGAAGACTCTTGAGAGTCCCTGAGACTGCAAGGAGAACAAACCAGTCCATCCTAAAGGAGATCAGTCCTGGGTGTTCATCGGAGGGACTGATACTGAAGCTGAAGCTTCAATACTTTGGCTGCCAAATGTGAAGAACTGACTCATTTGAAGAGATCCTGATGCTGGGAAAGATTGAGGGTGGGAGGAGAAGGGGATGACAGGGGATGAGATGCTTGGATGGTATCACCAACTTAATGGACATGAGTTTGAACACCCTCTGGTAGTTGGTGATGGACAGGAAAGCCTGGTGTGCTGCAGTCCGTGGGGTTGCAAAGAGTCAGACATGATTGAGTGACTGAACTGAACTGAATTGATTGAAAATGTAGGTTTCTAGAGTTTTTATTTTCCTAAAAGAAACAACCACATAAAACAGTAATGTGCATTTATGCTCTCAGTAGTAGTTGTTTTATTAGGTAGAAAAATAAATTACAAAACCACAATAATTTGTATTTTATTTTATTCATGAATCTTTCAACTTGGAAAAAAATATTTTCCTAGATACATGAAAGTCAAATATACGAACTTTTTCTTCTCAGTCACACAGCTTAAGAAAGACTAAAAAATAATTTTCCTGGTCCTCTGCTGTTTTGTTCTCTCTCCACCCAGAAGTAAAAAATCTTGGGAGAAGTTAAGATGTCAAAAAATGTGCCACGGTTGAGGAAAATGCTTAGAGTAGTGGTTTTCCCTGGCTCTTTTTGAGCATGCTGTTCAATGTATAAAAGTAGCAGATTTATTTATTATCATTCTTATTTTTATTTATTTTTTAATTTATTTATTTTAATTGAAGGTTAATTACTTTACAATATTGTATTGGTTTTGCCATACATCTACATGAATCCGCCACAGGTATACACGTGTTCCCCATCCTGAACCCCTCTCCCTTCTCCCTCCCCGTACCATCCCTCTGGGTCGTCCCAGTGCACCAGCCCCAAGCATCCAGTATCATGCATCAAACCTGGACTGGCAAGTCATTTCATATATGATATTATACATGTTTCAATGCCATTCTCCCAAATCATCCCACCCTCGCCCTCTCCCACAGAGTCCAAAAGACTGTTCTATACATCTCTGTCTCTTTTGCTGTAGCCCATAAGGTTTGGAATTATTTTTCAAGTTTATTTCTTGCTACTGCTCTTTTAAAATGTAATATTTCTAAAATGTTTAGGATATTTTCTCTGACATTTTTGTTCTACTTAATAAAAATTCTTGAGTCTGAATTTATTTAGGAAAATATTAGTATGTAACTGCTCGTAATAACACGTGTGTGTACGCACAATTCAGTAAACTGAGTTAAGAAATAGTGCTGTTCAACCTGTGTCTTGGTTCCTGGTTTGGAGGTTATTGTACTACAACCTTGCAAAGGTTAAGCTATACTTCAGGTATTACAGCTTAACTTTATGTAAAATCAGGAGATGAAGCTGGAACAGATGAGGTTTGCCTCCTCCAATGTATAACAACAAGAACAGCAAAATACATACACATATATAGTTACATAGTGACATATAACATTTTTCCGTGAATTTTTTTTGTTGAGTGCAGATTTGCTTTCTCCTATTATTAAGGCCACTAGTCTTTTCAGAGAGACATTCTAAGGTGTAATATTCATTAGTCAGTCTCTTTCTAAAGGGTTTAAAGATTAATTGGAGCTAGCTCTCCAACTAAAGAAATAAATCGCAAGTTTCAGGCAAGAATGACAGATGCTCAGTGTAATCTGTTTTGACAGAGAGTTCTCCTGAGAATCTTTTAAATTCAAATTCTCTTATGTGGAAAGTTAGTTATCTTTCTGTGTACAATGCCAGCTAAGAAGTCATTATCCAGTATACTTTTCTTCCTCAGTTCCTGCTTCTCCTCTCAGTTTCATTATCTGTGTAGAAGCTTTTCAAGTGCAAGGGCAAAGCAGACATTTAAAATTTAAGGAATAAGACATAAATGCTGAAATCAACCCCATACGAGTCAATTGCTTAGGACAGCTATTCAGGAAACAGGGCAAAAATGAATCCTGAGATAAAATAATATGTGTGGAAAAAGTTGCAGGGGGGCGGGGGCCTAAAGAGTTCTTTTTATTTCCTATAAGAATACTTGTCATTTCTGTGATAAAGAATCTTTTGCAGGGCTTTCCTAGAGGTTCAGTGGCTAAGACTCCACTCTTCCAGTACAGGGGCCCTGGGTTTGATCCCTGGTCGAATACTGGACTGGATTCCACGTGCCACAACTAACAGGGCTGCAATTAAGAGCTGGCACAGTCAATTTTTTTAAAAAGATGCCTTTTGAATTGTAATACATCTAATACAGTATTCTTTCCTTCTCCCACACAATGCCTGTCAACATGTTGAAAATATTTATGAGGGTGCTCCATCAGTTCCATGGCTACCATTCCATGGTAATGGGCATCTTCCCTGTTGCTTTCTGTTGAGGAAAAATTTACCTAATCACAAAACCAATTGTTTTCACCAGCCACAACCTTTAAGTGCTTAGATAAAGTTCCATTATATTCTGCTATTATCTGCCAGGTCATTATGCTTAATGTTCTGAGAGAGATAATAAAATTCATTTAATCCATCCATGACTCAAGAACATTTCTGTGTTTTTTTGTTAGCTGCAGTGTTGTAAGTAGGCAAGTACAAGTATTAAGGCAATTTCAGTAAATATAAATTTTCAACATATATAGCACCTGGTATTTAGGCATGAACAGATGGCTCAAGTGCAGATGTTTTTAGACACTGGCTACTGTTCCATTGCAGATCATAAATCATGGTTACATCCAAAAGTTCTTAAGCTAAAGAAGATGGATGTAAAGGGCTTCAGTGGTAAGAGAAAAGAACAAAGCAAAGAAACTCATCAACTAAATCTCCATTTAATTAGCTAGTTCCCTCATACAATTTGATTACACATAAAAGGGTATAAGGGACAAATTAGCTAAAAAAAAGTCTTTTAAAAAGATGAATATACTCATAATAAATATAACTAATGTTTATAGGTGTGCAAGCCACTTCTTTTATATATATATATATATAGTGTATATATACAAACACACATATATGTCACTTCCTTAATATATATATTATATATATACATAAACACATATGTATAAGTCATTTCTTTTATATATATGTGTGTATATATACACGCATATATATATATATAATCCAGAACTCACTTCACCATGTTCTAAAGATACTGTGTAATGTGACTTCCAGAAACAAGGCTTCTGAGTTGTAATCTGCATGTTTCATTACATGATGGCCACTGCAGAGACAAGAACAAAAGATAGCTGGATAGCAGAGATGCTCTGATGGTAGACACTGTCTTAAGAATGTCGTGAAGTTCTATTAAGACCTTCAGGTTGCAAATGATTCATACATGATTTATAATGGGACAGTATTATTCAGTTTCCATCGTATTCTGATGATCTCAATGCTGTTCCCCCTCTCACATTTCTAGCCATTATAACCTGAAATATCTTAATGACAGTTGTTACCATCAAATCTTTGGCATTCATAAGGCAAATGTCCGAAAACCTTTTCTGAATAAGAAGTCAATGAGAACAGTGGAGAAATCACGTTGGATGGTGCCGTGCTACTACCTCCTCAGCCCTTCCTTCACTTTCATTACAAGCTTGGGTGCTTATGTGAACTTATTATTACCTGCCACACCAGAAAAGTTCAAGAAGGTTTCACTGATTGAAGGACCAGCTGACAAAACTCTCAGGAAATTGATGCATGCATTACGAATCCCACAAACTTTTGAAGTACACAAGAGGTGANCCTTCACTTTCATTACAAGCTTGGGTGCTTATGTGAACTTATTATTACCTGCCACACCAGAAAAGTTCAAGAAGGTTTCACTGATTGAAGGACCAGCTGACAAAACTCTCAGGAAATTGATGCATGCATTACGAATCCCACAAACTTTTGAAGTACACAAGAGGTGAAATCGTGAATTTGAGGGGTGCTGGGAAGGAGGGTCTCAAGCATGGGTAGCATAAGGTGGCAAGCTGGAAGCTGCTAGTCCAAAACAGCATCACAGGCAAGTTTTCCTTAGATTCCATAACTTAAAAAGTGTTAATTGGGAGGTTTGAATAAAAAAGAACTCTAGATTTCTGGTTTCCCAGGAAAAAATCAACAGATCTGGACACATAGCTATGCTTTTCCATAGTTAATTGGAAGGACGCAACCTCTGCCCTCTTTAGAATGGTTTCCATGCTGGTGAACACAAGAAGATTTTGAGAGAGTGCTGTGCTCTGGAGAGGCCATGGAAATTCCTCAACCCTTTCCCCATACCTGGTCCTGAACATCTCTTCCATCTGGCTGTTCCTGAGTTATTATCCTTTCTAGTAAACCTGTGATCTAGGAAGTAAAATGCTTCTCTAAGTTCAGTGAACTATTCTAGCAAATTAATCAAACCCAAGGAACAANTGAAGAAAGCTGAGCACTGAAGAATTGATGCTTTTGAACTGTGGTGTTGGAGAAGACTCTTGAGAGTCCCTTGGACTGCAAGGAGATCCAACCAGTCCATTCTAAAGGAGATCAGTCCTGGGTGTTCATTGGAAGGACTGATGCTGAGGCTGAAGCTCCAATACTTTGGAAAAGACCCTGATGCTGGGAAGGACTGGGGGCAAGAGGAGAAGGGGACGACAGAGGATGAGATGGCTAGATGGCATCCTGGACTCGATGGATGTGAGTCTGAGTGAACTCCGGGAATTGGTGATGGACAGGGAAGTCTGGCATGCTGCAATTCATGGGATCACAAAGAGTCGGACATGACTGAGTGACTGAACTGAACTGAACTGAAGGAGGGAATTATGGAAACTCTGATTTATAGGCAGCTGCTCAAAAGTACAGGTAACAGCCTGGATTTGGGCATAGTGTCTGAAATCTCAAGAGGGGCTTGTGGAAGCCCCCCATGTATAGCTAGTAAGTCAGAAGCACAGTGACAAGCTAGACTTGTGACTGACTTCGGATGTAGGGGGCGAGGGGACAGGTCTGTAGGACTGAACCCTTAACCTGTGGGATGGGACCATATCTCCAGGACATAGTGTCAGAATTGAGTTGAGTCGTAGGACATCCTGCTGGTATCCAAAGAGTTTGAAGTACTCCTCCTCCCCAGGGTTGGAATTGGGTCCAGGACCCCAAAAGAGGCCCATTCTAATGACCCCTGTTAAGACCTTATCTCCAGATGAGGTCACACTTTGAGGTACCGAAGGTTAGGACCTCAACATATAAATTTTGGAGACACACAGTTCAACTCAAGATACCTACCCATGTGCATTGCATGATCAAAGATTTCCTCACTTCCCTGGTTTATTTGCGTGTGTGTGAGAACACTATTCAAGCTATTTCAGGAGAGGATGTGTGAACACAAAGCCAAACCAGGCAGACAATATGGTCCTAACATGTTCTTTTAAGAACAGTTACTTTTAAGAAGTTAAACAGATAACTTTTAAGAAGTTAAACAGTAAGAACAGTTACTTTTAAGAAGTCAATAGCCTGAAATTTGGCTAAAACAAATCTCTGAAATCTTATAAAATGCATTAGACTGGAAGGCAACCGAAATCGCTCTTTATGAGAGCATAATTTCGTTAGATTATGTCATTAGATTTTACCAAAGACAGACTTAGGCACAAAAATCTCCCACTTTCTAGTCTGGCAGTGACGCAGCATACTATCATTTATAATAGAGGCAAACTCCCTACTAATTCCATATATTATACATAGTCATACAAGACTGGAAGCAACGTTTGTCTTCCTGTTCCCTTAGAATAAAAATTCATTTCCATCTGTGTCCCAGCAAGGCAGAGATTTCACTGTTTTATGCTAAGTTTTGACAGCACTTCTACTAGGGATCAATAGATAAAATAAGACAGTGCCATATGATTATCACATATTTCACAGATAGAAATATCAATTTCCATGCATTGGAAACAAATGCAGGAAAGGAAATACATATATGCAAAAACATACTGGATACTACTGCATTTAAAATACTCAGGACATCTGTTATTAATCTTCTGCTAGGCAAAAAAATGTATTAGCTACTGAAGAATCAGAAAAAATAGAATGAGGATCCAGAGGGATATTGTAATATTCCATAAATATTCCGACTAGCTAGGCCAATTTCACAGGCTTTGGGAAAAGCACAATTTTATGTCAACTATGAATTCGGTTCTATTCTCCTGATANATCTTCTGCTAGGCAAAAAAATGTATTAGCTACTGAGGAATCAGAAAAAATAGAATGAGGATCCAGAGGGATATTGTAATATTCCATAAATATTCCGACTAGCTAGGCCAATTTCACAGGCTTTGGGAAAAGCACAATTTTATGTCAACTATGAATTCGGTTCTATTCTCCTGATAAGTGACCAATTAATGGGTGAGTTAAGTAAAAGTTAAGTAAAAGAACATAACATATAATCCAGTTTTAATATGGAGGCCAGCACTTCTATATGCTATACTTCCAGGAAACTTGGTAAAGAATTAGTAGTATAATGGCTCCCTGCTCCCAAATTGTCTGAACTATTATAAAAGACAGGCCAAGGATCATGGAAATGTAGTTCCTACTAGAGATAAATGTTTTATTTTTGCATATACATATATTAAGACAAATAAGCTATACTCTAGGGGTAAATAAGTCTCCAATAAGAAACTCTAATTTATGATTCTTTTCAGTTTTGGAAAGAAGTGTGTTGACAGAAATAATTAAAATAATAAATAATAATAAATAAATAAAACACAAATAAAACAAAAGCAACATGCATACTTTTCCAGCTTCCGGAATTTCAAGTCAAATTTTTATGCCTTTCAAGACACTTATAATAATAAATTAATTATAATATCTTTAACCTTCAAAATTACCTAAATATGTCTCCTGATCTTTTGTGTACATGGAATGACATGCTGAATGTGTTTTGCAGTATGCAGTTTTGCAAGTGCAAGTTCATTGGGAATTTTTGCTAGCAAAGCAAAAATCACAAGATCATGGTGCTACAAACACTCTCAAATTTAAAATTGCTTAATTTGGACTGTTTTTTTTTTCCTTTTCCAGAATGATATGAGAAGATTATATACCTCATGGATGCCATTTGTAAAGAAGCTTCAAAATCACATCTGTATTCCTTCCTTTTTTCATGTGATAAAGATTCTCTGCTTGACCAAATCCTAATCCGCCTCTTCTGAGCTTTTTGGCAACAAGGTCATGACTTTTGGACTTCTGCGTTCATCTCTCTATTGCCCAATTTAACAGGAACCTTGCGATGTCAGTTTAGCCGGAGTGCCCTGCCCTACCCTGGATCTTCTCACCCTTGATATCTGAGCAGATTTCTCATTCTGCACCATCTCCTAGATGGTAGCTGATTGCCCTAGCCTGGCTTCAGCAAGTATCCTTTAAAATCTCTTTTGCTAGAATCCTCCCCTTGCCCTCAATGTTTCATCTTAATTAATTTTCTATCCATTGCACGTTCCCACCCCACTCCTTGACTATGAATTCCCATTTTTCCTTGTTGTATTCAGAGTGGAGTCCAAACTCTCTCCTCGACTGCAAAACCTCATTAAAATGGTCCCAACAACTATCCTGATAGTTTCCTGCATAAAGTCTGCCTCAAACAAGTGTCATGAATAAATTATTTAACAGCTCTTCTCTCCTTTCCTCCTCCAATTTAGTCTTCATTCGATCTTTCCTTTCTTCTTATCTTTTTTTCTTCCTTACTATTAAAAAGAATATTTATTAAAGGTTAATTTTCCACATAGCAAATATGGGTTATTATGCTAGACAAATTTCTGTTTTTTGGGGGTGGTGGTGTGGGGGCTAAATATTTCAAAATTGATGTAGTAGATTAACCAGATCATGAGAGTACTGATAGATGAGATCATATTAAGATGATGGATTCTACTAATATTAAGGGGGCCAGGTGGCGCTAGTGGTAACAAACCTGGCCTGCCAATGCAAGAGACATGAGGAGTGGTTTAGATCCATGGATCAAGAAGATCCTCTGGGGGAGGGCATGGCAACCCACTCCAGTATTCTTACCTGGAGAATCCCATGGACTGAGAAGCCTCCCAGGCTACAATCCATAGGGTCGCAAAGAGTCAGGTATGACTGAAGTGACTTAACAATCACATACAGAATCTGATTACTGTGAACTAAAAATACCTTATTCCAGAGGAGTATATGTAAATTCAAAAGTTGACTCCTATTCAATATGACAAGACAATAAATGTGAAATTTATCATTTATTTGTATGCCATTTACTATATTTATTTCTCATTTATTTAATCTAACTTCAAGGTTAAATGCTTTTCTAGGAAATTAGAATAAATAACACTTATCAAAACCTACAAAGGCTCTTCCATGATACTTTAGTATCGTGGAAACTTAAAGAGGAAAAGGATTTCAAGAGTCATCAATCCTGCCAGAATTTCACACAAAGTAAGAAGAAAAGCATTTTATGTATTCATCAACCAGTTACTATTTGATGTGCAAGATATAAAGTACAAACTATGATATAAATATGAAACCATGCAATTACATGGAAGTCCTCTATCACACTGTATAAGTGGGGACAATGAAAGAAAAACACAATGAAGGTCATTTCCAACATAAGGTAATTTATGACAATTACCAGATAATGATAGGGACAGTAAGTACTGAAGGATTTAAAGAAAGATGAGGGCTCTACGGTCAAACTGTCTGGGAAACATAGGTAGGTCTTGAGTTAGAATTTAAGAATTGCTAATATTTTTTTCATAATTTAAGTCAGAATATATTTTAGGCAAAGTAAGAGTATACTTACATTCTATTCTAAGCTGAAAAGCAGCACACTACCTGCTCTCCTCATCATCATCACCAGTACATTGCATGTGCATAATGGTATATGTGAAATAGTAAGAAATATATGTTGACCTCCTCTCCCAGTTCCTGACATAGAGTTCTTAAAGCCTTTGTAAATTACTAAGTGATAAGAGCACCAGGAGCACCTTTTATTCTAAGAGGTGACTGTGGATGGGCTCCTGGAGGGTGGCTGGTCACCAGAAAGATAAAAACCACAATTAGAAGCTTGGGATTTTCTCTAAATTGAGGACAGGTCTAGAAAAAGACATAATGACCTCTCATGTCTGTGCAATAAATTCGCCACAAAAATCCAAGCAGCATAAGATCCAAAGAGCTTCCAGGTTGTGGAATACACCCACACACAAGGAGGGTGTTTTATTCCCAAATTCATGGAGACAGAAGCTCCTAGGTTCAGGAACTACCTACCCCAGACTTTGCCCTATATATCTTCACCTCACTGGTCACTTGTGTCTTTTGTAACAGCCTTTGATAAACTAGTAAGTGTAAGTTTGTATTTCCCTGAGTTCTGTGAGAACTGAAGATGAGAGATAGGAGATCTTGGGAACCTCTGATTGTAGCAAAGGTAGACAAAAGTTGTGGGCAGTCTCTGGACCTACAGCTTGCAGCTGATTTCTGAAGTGGGCATCAGTCTCCTGAGGATACATCCTTAACCTGCGGGGCCTGGCGCCCTAGGTAGACAGTGTCAGAAGTAGGGTAAATTGTAAGATAACCAGCTAATGTCTCAGAATTGCTTGATGAGAGGGAAAAATCCACACATCTCAAGGCAGAAATCTTGTGAGTGTGATGATAGTGAGACAGCAAAGGAACAGTATGAACGAGAACAGGGCTGTCCAGCTCAGCACACAAATTAGGGGTGGTGGCACTTACTCAGCCCCTCCCTCGGAGTCAAACAAACTGAAATGAAAATATTCTGTCCTTGTATGTCCATCATCTCTATCGTCTTCATCTCAATAAACTGTTTCCTCAAAGCAACATAGAGTGTTTCAGCTTGGTTAAATGTTTTCTGGGACAAATGTGTATTGTATGCATATAGGGTTTATTTATTATTATTATGCTTTAGCTTGGTTCAGGGTAGATTACATGTGAAGAAAATGAAGCCTAGTAGCATTAAAAATATGCTGAATTATTTTTATTTTATTAATTTCAAAGAGCTCCTCTACACTGATGCTTTTATTTCTTGAAGCATCCTTTTAAGTATTGAACATGATTTTTCTTTCTTTTATGATGCCTTTATAATAATAGAATATATTACTGGACAAAATGTACTTCCATATAGAAGACCAGTATTTTATCATATGGATTGGCACAGCTTCCTGTCACCAAGAAAAATCTGTATCAGACAGGTATTAAATAAATAGCTGATGGAGAAAACTGAATATCCCTCTTTTAAACAAAAAGTCATCTAGAAAGTGAAAAAAGTTGTTCTTCTCCAGTGACTGCTTATTTATCTGTTAGATATTCAACATATATNTCATATGGATTGGCACAGCTTCCTGTCACCAAGAAAAATCTGTATCAGACAGGTATTAAATAAATAGCTGATGGAGAAAACTGAATATCCCTCTTTTAAACAAAAAGTCATCTAGAAAGTGAAAAAAGTTGTTCTTCTCCAGTGACTGCTTATTTATCTGTTAGATATTCAACATATATTCCCCCCAAATCATGCTATTAGGCATGCCAAATCATATGTACTAAGTGATATTATCATACTGCTTTGACTCCACATGTTGATTTCTCTCAGTTCTGTAACCAGAAATCCAAACTTTCCTCTCCAGTCTCTCAATCCCTCCCATTTACTTCATCACATTTCACTCTGAAGGCAAATTTAATAACTGAGCTTTGAAACTGAAAGCTGGGGCAGGCCTTATCTTTAACAACATGAATAATGTCATAATTCTCAAAAAAAAAAAAAAAAAAAAGAGAGAAAANCTCAATCCCTCCCATTTACTTCATCACATTTCACTCTGAAGGCAAATTTAATAACTGAGCTTTGAAACTGAAAGCTGGGGCAGGCCTTATCTTTAACAACATGAATAATGTCATAATTCTCAAAAAAAAAAAAAAAGAGAGAAAATGCCTTTAACCCAGAAAGCAAGATTAAATTATATATTTACTTGAGCTTCTGGGCATAGAAAAAGTCAATGGGCTATTTTAAATCATCTTTATTAGCCATGCTATAAAGATGTCATCCAGTAGCATGTATTGTTGATGTCTTTATTGCTTTCTTTTCATACTGTGATCAATAACAGTAGTATGAAATTCCCTGCTAGTTACTTGGTCACATTATAGCCCTATGGGATGACATAGAAAACTCAAGAAGATACGTAATTGAAATACTATATACAAGAATGTATCATTTAAATGCTGAGTGAACACAGTACTCTTCTTGATTTACTAATAAGATAAAAGTCAGTGAAAGAGGAATAGCAAATTCATACTCAGAGTGTATTTCCATAGCTTTTCTTTTCCCTTGGCTCATCATTTTATTACTGAACTGGACAGCAAAGACTAAACAGCCTTTGAGTCTGCATCAGCAATTCTATAGCTACTCAAAATACATGTTGTCCTGCTGTTATTTTCTTTTTGATCATAACGCTTTTTTAGGTTCTGAAATAAATCTGAGGTTTTCACACTGTTGATCATTCAAAGGAGCTGAATCTCCCTGGAAGAAGAGAGTGCCCCAGAAACGGGAGGGTCAAACCACAGAGCCCACAGATAAGCAAGACTTTCTTGAGACAGTCATACTTATTATTTGGAAAGTACAGTATATTATTAAGATGCTCTTGGTCACAAAGTAGAGGAACATATTGAACTGATTTAAGTTAAAACCATGGGAGTTATTACATGAACAGAGAAGTATCTTCTGGAATACAAGGAAAGAGATGACTCAGTCCTAAGATATATTGAATCTAGATGGAAAGTAAGCACCAACATTAGATGTACTTTCTCTCTGCGTTTTGGCATTTTCCTTGCTTTCTGCACATTGACTTCTGCTTCTTGGTGATCTCAGCCAAAGTTTGGTACCAAACCACTCCTGAATTTACATACTTCAGTTCCAAAGATGCATAGAAACCAACTGGCTTGCTCTCAAACCTGTTCTTAATGTCACAACGTAAATGTTCTCTCCTGTGAATATAGAGAATTCATCCAATTTAACTTATTTGAAGGCAACTTATTTAACTTTTTTACTTTTATGATTACTGTATTATTTTATTTCATCATATAATTGTTAAATTAGTAAAACAAGTGCAAAGAAAATGTGACTGAGGGATTTGAATTGGTTTTAGTTTGAAAGTGATTGTTAAGTTACTTCACTCATGTGTGACTCTTTGTGAAGCTTAGACTGTAGCCCACAAGGCTCCTCTGTCTGTGGGATTCTACAGGCAGGAATACTGAAGCTGGTTGTCATGCCCTTCTCTACAGGATCTTTCCAACCCAGAGATTGAACCCGTGTCTCTTTTATCTCCTGGACTGACAGGAGGGTTCTTTACCACTTAGTGTAGACAGTATGTATATTTAATATAGGTATATTTCTTTGTATATTCATTATTATCTTACATGGGGCTTCCTTGGTGGCTCAGAGGTTAAAGCGTCTGCCCTCAATGCAGGAGACCCAGGTTCAATCCCTGGGTAGGGAAGATCCCCTGGCGAAGGAAATGGCAATTCACTCCAGTATTCTTGCCTGGAGAATCCCGTGGACGGAGAAGCCTAGTAAGTTACAGTTCATGGGGTCGCAAAGAGTTGGACATGACTTCACCTATCACCTATTATCTTACATATATATCTAAACATATATGTAATTTTACATTTTTATTTATACATATTAGATATTCAGAAAAATAGCTTAAAAAAGTATGTTATATGCATGGTATTGGCTATGTAAATGAACTTGAATCTATGAACAGGTGGATTAAAACAAGATAAGATACACTGAATTTGTTTTTATGAGAAAGTGAGTTCATTAATCTCTTCAGAAAGTGAAAGTGAAAGTCGCTCAGTCGTGTCTGACTCTGCCACCCCATGGACTGTAATCTACCAGGCTCCTCTGTCCATGGGATTCTCCAGGCAAGAATACTGAAGTGAGTTGCCATTTCTTTCTCCAGGGGATCTTCCTGACCCAGGGGCTGAACCTGGGTCTCCTGCCTTGCAGGCAGACACTTTAACCTCTGAGCCACCAGGGAAGCCCAATCTCTTCAGAAATGTGGTATTAAACTATAATTTGTCAACATGACATTTATTACACTGTCTACTATATAAGGAAATAAAAAGACATCTATCCTTAAATACAACTCTATATATTTGAACAAAGATACAGCCATTTCCCCAACATTAGCATAATTCATATAATTTAAGTTAAATTAACACTTTTGGAGTCCCAACTCCTTTAAACAAAGAGTTTTAGGAATTCTTCTATTAATCCAGAAATTCTTCTGAATTAATATATTTGTTTAACAATTAATACAAGAGAAGTCATGAGTTAGAGCTGTAAAATTATAAAAAGGAAGATAAATAACATTGGTGGTATTTCAGCATTGGCTATTTAAAATATATATATGTAGGTTGTTCAGTATAAATCTTAATGTAGAGAAAAATCTAAGTTCAAGATTACTCACAATCAAAATACTAATGTTACTACCTTCAACTTAGTTATGTAAAGAACCAGAATTCATGTGTAGAAAAATCCAGAGAAGACCCTAAGCATTCACTTCTGGCTGATATATAGGATCAATGATATCACTGATTATTGTGAAAACACTAGCTGAACACAGCTAAAGGAACAGATAACTCAGAGATCACACATGACAAAAAACAGACTTAAAAAAAATGCTTCATAAAAGTTACACAACAAAGAAACAGCAACAGCCTACAGCAAACAACAAACAGTGAAAGAGGAAATCTCTACAGTCCCCATTTTATAATATTCAAATATCAAGTTTAAAAATACAGGAATTAACGAAAAATGAAAAGTATACAACCCATTCACAGAATAAAGTAATGAAAACTACCTGAAGAAGAATAGGTTGAAATTGCTAGGCAGAGACTTAAAATCAACTGTCTTAAATATGCTCAAAGAGTTAAGAAGACCATAAACAAGGGCATACAGACAACCAGAAGAAAAAGGAATAAACAAGTAGGGAATATCAACAAAGAGAAAGAAATTATATGAGACCCAAACAGAAATTTTATGGCTGAAAATTTTGATAATTCAAATGAAAAAGTCACTAGTCACTAGAGGATTTCAACTGTAGATCTGAGCATACAAAAGAAATAATCAGTGATTTGAAGATGGTCCATTTGAAATTATCCAGTCTTGGAAATAGAATAAATGAAAATAGTAAGTAGAATCTAAAACTTGTGAAATACCACCAGTGAATCAACAGAAACAGTCTGAATCTTGAAAGAGGAGAGAAATAGTGGCCAGAAAGAATACTTGAAGAAACAAGGACTGAAAATATCCCAAATTTGTCCAAAGATATGTATCTATTCTTTAAGGAAGAACTAAAAAAGATAAACGCACACAAAAAAATCTGTATAGTAGTGAGGCACAGTATAATTAAATTGTTGAATGTCAAGAACAAAAGGAGAGTCTTGAAAGAAAGGATGAGAACAGTAACTCATCGGTATAATAAGTCTTCAATAAGATAAACAGCAGATTTCTCATCAGAAGCCATGGAGGCTAAAAAGAGGTGAGATGACATTTTTTTTAATTTATTATTTTTTTAAATATAAATTTATATAATTAGAAGCTAATTACTTTAAAATATTGTATTGGTTTTGCCATACATCAACANCTGTGTTTGATTGAAATAATGTATTAGGGCAGCCATGTTAGTAGGGCAAAACAATGTCTCTGTAACATGCCCTCCCACCAAAAACAACAACAACAACAAAAAATCCCCTTTATAGATCAGTTAAATTCTCAATGAGGTCAACTATTAATTAAGGGCAGGAGTCTCAAACCAAATCAGCTATTACCAGGCAATATAGCACTCTTAACCTTGTCTTGGTGTAATGGGCTGATAATGCTGCATTTTGGAAATGCAGCATTAATAAATTACTTGATGGAAGCTAAAATCATCCAATGTGCTTAAAGATGAACATATCACCTTAAGAAACTACCTGTACACATACAATGTAACATATTCCTGCCTTTTCAAACTTTCATTATAGATGTGCCTCTTAAGAAGCGAAAAACTGAAAGTGTTTAATTTTATTAATTGTGTATTCCTATGTTTCTTTGTATAACATGACCTATAATTTATTTTNATTACTTGATGGAAGCTAAAATCATCCAATGTGCTTAAAGATGAACATATCACCTTAAGAAACTACCTGTACACATACAATGTAACATATTCCTGCCTTTTCAAACTTTCATTATAGATGTGCCTCTTAAGAAGCGAAAAACTGAAAGTGTTTAATTTTATTAATTGTGTATTCCTGTTTCTTTGTATAACATGACCTATAATTTATTTTCATCACTGAGTAAGATTAGAGAAATGAGGAATAATGCAAATTAACAAGTCATCGCACTGCCTGAATTTTTTAGAAATTTAATACCAAACATGTTGATTCACTTTAAGTTTGGAAAATTATTCAAAAATGAAATCCTGTATCAAATATCATTTATATTTAGGTTATCTTCCTTGAAAGTACAAAATATTATGTCTGATACTTCTATGCTGACTATATTTTTAAAATTAAACATACCAGATGATAGCTTACAAATACAAGTTTTAAGATTCAATATTATTCTATATCTAAAATGAACAAACATACGTAACAATTTTACTTTTAATCTTGGGAAGGAGTAACTAAGTGGTTATGAGCTAACATCTCCCATTAAATTAATGGCTTTACCTAATTTTCCTGTCTGCTGAATGCAGTTCATTAAGCTTTATGCTCTTCTATATTCGTCACAATAGCACTTTGTGAAATTTGTGATATTTTTTCTTTATGATCCTCCTGTAAATCATTTGATAGCTGAGGAGGCTTAACCTAGTTTCCCAATGATAAAAATCTCTTCAAATCACTAGTCCAACATAATCTTGAAATCACTGTCCCCTAAAGCCTAGAAGATTTGCATATACATAAGGTAATATTTTAGTCAGCTTGGGCTGCTGTAACAAAATGCTACAGACTGACCAGCTTAAGTAACAGAGCTTTATTTTCTCACAGTTCTGAAGGCTAGAAATCTGAGATCAGAGTGCCAGCATGGCTGGATTCTGGTGAGAGCTCTCTTCCTGATTTGCAGATGACCACCATTTAGATATGGTCTTTCCTCGATATATGTATGAAGAGGTGGAGAGAGAAAACTCCCTGGTGCCTCTTCTTGCAGAGACACAAACTGTATCAGATCAGACCTCCATCCTTATGACCTCATTTAACCAAAATCACCCCTTTAAAGCCCTAGCTCTACTACAGTCACATGGAGGAGGATATACAACATATGAACTGGAAGGGGAGGGGGTATAATTCAGTCCATCCTAGTATGCAACATACAGTGACTGATATCACTGAGAAATCAGCTTGAAGTGAAAGGTGAAGTCACTCAGTTGTGTCCCACTCTTTAGTCCCCATGGACTAAATCTTGCCAGGCTCCTCTGTCCATGGGGTTTTCCAGATAATAATACTGGAATGGGTTGCCATTTCCTTCTCCAAGGAATCTTCCCCACCCAGGGATCGAACCATGTCTCCCACACTGCAGGCAGATTCTTTACCATCTGAGCCACCAGGGAATCCTTTATATCAGGGATAAATCATCCTGGATGTCTCCTTCAAGTTCTTCAATAATTAGTGACCACAGGGTAGCTCAGATTTTAAAGCATCTGTCTACAATGTGGGAGACCTGGGTTTGATCCCTGGGTAGAGAAGATCCCCTGGAGAAGGAAATGGCAACCTACTCCAGTACTCTTGCCTGAAAAATCCCATGGATGGAGAAACCTGGTGGGCTATAGTCCATGGAGTTGCAAAGAGTTGGACAGGACTGACTGACTTCACTTTCACTTTCACACTCGATTAACTCAACAAATAGTAACTCTTCCAGGTACTGTTTTGGAGCCAGATATAAAGTGACAGTGAAGGACAACTCTGCTCTTTTCTGTTTGTATGATACATGCGTATAAAGGAAAAGTCCTGATATGAAAAGATTGTGGGATGAGGGAAGGCCTCTCTAAGCACTATGAAGGTAAGACTTCAGATGAATTGGAAGGTGTTCACCATTCTCTGCTGGGCATGAGGCTGGACCTAGGAGATTCTGAGCCAGGTTTTGCTGCTGCAGCCTGCAGGAGCACCACCTGCAGGGGCCCTTCTACCTGCATATCACCGCACAGCTGGTGAAGCGCACTTACTTACTTGGTGTCTGCAGTGCCTCTTGAGAACCCCTACACAGCTGTCATGGATTTGGGGGACACAGAAACATTCCTTCTATAGCAGCTATCTATCTGAAACTCCATCTAACCTACACAAGAAAAAATGATTGGGTTTGACACAGTTTAAATTTCCTTTTGGAGAACAGAATTCATAATCTTTGAGTGAGAAACACACATTTCCAGCTGTTAAGCTTGATAATTGCATGGGGGAAAATGTAAAAATGCAGCCTTCACAGCGTTTGCCCATTACCCTCAAATAAAGCAATTATTTGAAAAACATACATACTATGTGTATACACACACATACAAAATATTATTGGTGCTTGATGTCTCATTTGTTTTTATTTAACCAGATATCAGAACAAACTATATATAATAGAGGGTGTTGATGAGGTATATTTGTAATGCATCTTTAATTTCTGGAAAGAACTGACAATTGTGAATACAAGGAATGGAGTTCCATAAAATCTATATTGTGTTTAGCAATGCTTATTTGTCAAAGTGAATTGATGAAAGGAACTGGATTGTATTCACCTTTTAAAGAACAGAGGAGAATTAAAATGGGTCCAGTAAATGGTCAAGGCCATTTACTTTTAATCACTTTTAATCACTTCTTTCCACTCATCTGATAGTGAAGAATTGAAACCTGCCCATTATCAGCCTGGGTTCCTTTATTTTAAAAGCTAAGTTTGAAATATCACAAATCTATCATTCAGAGAATAAGTCTGGGACACTGAGAACAGTTAATATTTGGAAGTAAACAAAGTATGTTAGGAAAGGACCCTTTTAGCATCTTGTGGTTCTTATTTCCACAAGGAGTAGGAGGACCCTAGATAATTAGTTCCAACGAAAATTTCCAAGTAAATAAAACTTTGTCTTGTTTATTTCCGAGTTTGCTCCCTGGATAATAAAAGTATATGATCTGAAGTAGTCTGAAAGAGCAGGATAGTTCTCTTAGAAACTTTCCATTAATTTGAAGGATTCACATTGGTTTTATAAATCTAAAGTGTGGCTTCTGAAGCTCAACGTTGAAAATAATCGGTCAAAGAAACAAGAAAGGAAGTTTTTGTCTAAACTCAGTAAATGAATTAAGAGGATGGGTTTCAAGAGATGAGTAATTTAAGGTAGACTCAGTTCTGCTCTAATGCTTGTTTTAAAAATGGAATTTGTTTCATTGCAATTGATATAATGGGAACAATTTAAGCGTAGAATGAATTTTATGTTTGCTTATAATTTTCTTCATGAGAAACATGAGGTGAACACAGAAAACTGCAAAAAGCTCAACCCCACAGCACAGAAATACATAAAAATACATACATCTACTAACTACTTCAGGTCACCTTGTGTTATGAGCTTCACCCATCCACATCTGGTGTTACAACTTTCATCCTGATTTCAGATAACTCTACTTTCAACACTTCCTAATAACTCAGGAGTTCTATCTCTTCTGATGCCCATTTTCAGGACTAAATTTTAGTTCTTTTTCAAGGTAAAGCAACGTATTTATTACAGTGTCTATGTAATTCTTAAGAATTTAACAAAGGCTTCCCAGGGGATGCAATGGTAAAGAATTTGCCAACAATGCACCGGCTGCAGGTTTGATACCTGGGTTGGGAAGATCTCTTAGAGAAGGAAATGGCAACCTATTCCAGTATTCTTGCCTGGGAAATCCCATGGACAGAGGAGTCTGGTGGGCTATAGTCCATGCGGTTACAAAGAGTGGATACTACTGAGCACACACACATATACACATACAAGGATTTACCATGTATAAAACTATGCTACCATTTTTAATGTTTCTATTTTCTTATCTGTAAATCCAGAGCATTTTATTTCTCAACTTTAGATAGCCAGTAGTTTTTAGGAATACATATGTAGGGTTATACAAAAACTGCATTATATTTAGTTATTTAAAACAACATCAACTACATTGGATAGGAAAAGAATAAAAGAAGCTAAATAGAGTTTATACTTATCTTAGGGTCTCTTAAGAATAAAAGATTGATTAGCACTGTTAAAAATTGCTGCAATATATATTAAGTTCTTGCACTGTACACCTTTAGAAGTATAAATTTTATTTTAAAAAAGGATATTTTAGACCCAGTTAGCTGGTATTTATCATTCTTTTTGTTTTTACTTGCTTTATTAGTTAAATTTAAAATAAATGTGATATGTATTAATAAAATAGTGTTTTAAAATATGTTATTTATGTAAAATTCTTCATGCATTAACACCTAAATAAATTGTTCATGTGAAGATGTATATGTAAGCCCATTAAGTGCACAAATGTCATATCTTCTTTTGAGTTGTTGTGATACTGTGTTTAATATTTCTGTTTCAAGTATTAGCAGTTGTATAGCTGACCATTAAAATGCCTGGTTTAAAATAAAACTAACCCTGTATGAGAGACAGCAAAAGAGACACAGATGTATAGAATGGACTTTTGGACTCTGAGGGAGAGGGAGAGGGTGGGAAGATTTGGGAGAATTGCACTGAAACATGTATACTATCATGTAATAAACGAATCGTCAGTCTAAAAATAAATAAATAAAAATAAATAAAAACTAACGCTAGAAACAACAGAAAAAAATAAAAAAATAATAAAAATAATTTTCTGTGTCTCATGATTCTGAAGGTTACTTGAATGATTTTTCTTCTGTTTTGCCTGCATTTATCAGGGGATCGGCTGGGCTGGACAAGGTGTCTGACCGNACTGAAACATGTATACTATCATGTAATAAACGAATCGTCAGTCTAAAAATAAATAAATAAAAATAAATAAAAACTAACGCTAGAAACAACAGAAAAAAATAAAAAAATAATAAAAATAATTTTCTGTGTCTCATGATTCTGAAGGTTACTTGAATGATTTTTCTTCTGTTTTGCCTGCATTTATCAGGGGATCGGCTGGGCTGGACAAGGTGTCTGACCGTCTTACTCACTTGCCTGGTACCTGTATCAGATGGTGAGGGCTGGTTCTGCCTCATGCGGCCTCTTTCACATGTTGAGTTTATCATGGTACTGATTTCTCTTATGGTCACAAAAGGATGCTCATAACAATCAGAATTGTATAGGCCTTGTATCCATTTGGTGAGTATCTTAATCAACTTGGCCGCTATAATAAAATACCATAAACTGGGGAGCTTAAACAGCAGACATTTATTTATCATAGTTCTTGAGTCTGGGAAGTTCCAGACCAAGGAGCTTGCAGAAAGAGGACTTGTGGGAGTCCTCTTTCCGGACTGCATGTAGCAGCTACCTCACTGTGTGTCCACCTAACCTTTCTGTGTGCATCTATAAAAAGAGAGCTCTATACCTGTCTCTTCTAAGAATACCAGAATCTCATCATACTGGCACTAGCTCATGATGTCATCTAAACCTAATTACCTCCCAAAGGCACCACCTCCAAATCCCATCAAATTGGGGGTTAGACTGACACCAAGATTAAACTTTACAAATATCATGAAGTTCAGATGTAGATTTTTTTTTTAATATCCACAGTTTTTCTATTCTACAATCATATTTACTGGAATATTTATATAAATACATGTTTTCTTAAATAATTATGATAAAATCATTTTTCTTATTTTTCCTTTCTTGAGCCAAACTACTTAAGCTTAAAACAAAGGGAGAAGCTGATCACAGAGATAGTTTTATCTTTGCTGCTAAGTCACTTCAGTCGTGTCCGATGCTGTGTGACCCCAGAGATGGCAGCCCACCAGGCTCCCCGGCTCCTGGGATTCTCCAGGCAAGAACACTGGAGTGGGTTGCCATTTCCTTCTCCAATGCATGAAAGTGAAAAGTGAAAGGGAAGTCACTCAGTGGTGTCCGACTCTTAGTGACCCCATGGACTGCAGCCCTCCAGGCTCCTCCGTCCATGGGATTTTCCAGGCAAGAGTGCTGGAGTGGGGTGCCATCGCCTTCTCCGTTTTATCTTTAGAGTTAATAAAACATTTTAAAATTTTACTGCAATTCTTGGTAACTCATACTGAACTTAACTTTCTTAATTTATCTCCATTTTTTCTGATTTACATTACATTACAATGCAGTTAGTGAATTTAGTCTTTATCTACTCATTATTGCAGATCCAGCATCAATGTCTCAACTGTGATAGAAGAGATATACATGTATGCTAGATATTTGAAATTAATATATTCACAAATGATCCCATTATTGGGAAACTGATTCAGGATAAACCAATATCAAAAATAATAATATGAAAGAAAAAATGAGATGCCTAATTTGGCATTTTAATGAAAGACTTTTAAAAAATATAATCGATGGACATATTTTTTCAATGATCCACATTCTCTCTGAGTCAGACAATCTCTAAGGGGTTTTCTTCCTTTAGTGGACATTTGCTACATCATTTCTGTGAAGCCTGGAATAATTTCACTATCCACAACAATTTTTTTTTGAATCCTTGAAAACACCCTACCATTTCTTATTCCACTATAAGAATAACCAATCTTATTCTGCAGACCCAGGATTGAGTCCCTGACCTAGGCTTGAACAATAATTTTTAACCTTTTTTTAAATTCTTTATAATATCATTTATGGAGTATCTCTACTATGACAAGCAGTGTTTTATGATGCTGGGAATAAAATGATGTACTAAGATAGGTAAGATCACTCATCTCATGAAGAATACACTGTACTAGAATAAATGTGCATTTTACACCTCCCTGTCTATCCCCAGGTCTAGCCATGGTGTCCAAGGATGGACAGGTGGACAAGCTAGCCAAATGAGAATAAGCCCTGGGATTGCTGATAGAAATAAGGGAAAGCAAAATGACCTCAGCCATTCCATTCAGTATTTAAATGACCAAAGCAAGTTAGTGTTCCTGCTGCCACAGTAGTGTAAGACTGCCTACATGGAGCCAATTAAAGTACAGTCAACTGGATCTAGATGTTCCTTAAGCCTATGACTCAGATTTTCTGTTATCTGGAAGACTATTTCCCTCCATTTTGTCTTTATAAGGCTGAAAACTGTTTTGATTTTATTTCCCCTGCAGCTGACGATGCAGTGAACAAAGAATTAGAATAAAAGGATTTAGTGGGGTAATCTTAATGTAGACTAAGATGTGTGTGTGCTCACTCAGCCATGTCTGACTCTTGTGATCCCATGCAAGGTAGTCCACTAGGCTCTTCCGTTCATAGAATTTTCCAGGCAAGACTACTGGAATGGGTTGCCATTTCCTTCTCCAGGGGGTCTTCTTGACCCAGGGATCGAACTCATGCCTCATGAATATCCTGCACTGGCAGGTGAATTCTTTTCCACCAGTACCACCTGGTACATAACCACCAAATGCCCTCAGTTAAAGTCATATTAGCTGCAAAGACCCATACACTTTTACTCGTCTGCACAGTCCTGGGAGCAGTAACACAGACTCTTTTATGCTTTGTTCACTGACCAAACCCTTTGAATCTCTCAATAACTTAATTTTCATTCAGATATGTGAATCATATTAAAGTTATTTAAAGTTACTTCTAATGTGACCCTGTAATTTATGCTGTAGTCCACACTACTTACGTCTTAATTTAACTCTCATAAAATCAGTCTTGTACATTTATCTCTCAGAGGTTTTAGGCCCTTGCTAGAGGCAACATTTCCTATAGCCCTTACACAAACTTAGCCTCTTTTTATTGACCTGACTCAGAGATTCCTGGATAAGAGAATATTTAATAGAAATAAGCAGCAATTCATATGTGGAAATATCAAGAATTAAGAGACCAGTTCCTAGTGAAGGAATATCCTACGGGATATCTGTAAAACTGGAATAAATGGGAGAGTGACACTGTAACATGTATGATATCATAAGTGAAACGAATTGCTGGTTTAGGTTCGATGCAGGATGCAGGATGCTTGGAACTGATGCATGGGGATGATCCAGAGAGATGGTGGGAGGAGGGAGGGGGGAGTCAGGATTTGGAGCTCATATATACTCGTGGCCGATTCATGTCAATTTACAGCAAAACTAATACAGTATTGTAAAGCAAAACAAACTAAAAAAATAAAAAATAAAAAAATTAAAATTAAAAATAAGTAAATAAAATAACATTGAAAGTGAAAAAAAATAAAAGAGAAAGAAATCTTAAGAGATATTTGTGGGTTGTGTCCAACTCTTTGCGACCCCATGAACTGTAGCCTGCCAGTCTCTCCTGTCTATGGGGATTCTCCAGGCAAGAATACTGACGTGGGTTGCCATGCCCTCCTCAGGGGATCTTCCAGACCCAGGAATCAAATCCAGATCTCCTGCACTGCAGGTGGATTCTTTACCATCTGAGCTACCAGGCAAACCCATTTGTGAGTATTTGGCACAATATGCATATATATATATATAATATATGAATATATATGCATATATATATAATATATGAATATATATGCATATATATAATATATGAATATATATGCACATATATATTCTCTCTCTCTCTTTCTATATATATATATATATATATATATATATACGTTGGCTGTGCTGTGTTAAGGGAAAAAAATAAAACTTTTCCATTTTAACATACTAGTTTAAGAACAGTATTCTACCAAAAATTATTTTCTTTTTTTATTAGGTCATGAAAATATATTCCTCTAAGTGGAAAAGGTAAGGTAGATGCTTCTGAATTCAATTACTAGATTAGGTGGGTTATGCTTGTTTATATATATGTGTGTGTGTGTGTGTGTGTGTGTGTGCATAGTATATACATATATATATATGATTAAGAATTTTAAATCAGTAAGATAATTTCCTTTTACTTTTCATACAGTGACTGTACTCACTTGTCTGAGAGGGAAAAAGTATATTATGAAGTGAAGAATGAAAACAGTTTTATTATATAGAGTTAAAATTTAATTATATTAGAAATAGGGATAATTTAATTAAGAATCAGGTTCTCACTATTGACTTTAATTAAAATGTGAAAATTAAAATATATATCATTATTAGAGAAAAATGAGCTAAAATTGTTAAAAATTAACTTTCCTGAATTAATATATAGCCTTCAAAAAAAATGAACTCTAGTTGTTTACTTATTCTATAGTAATATGCTAATATGGGCTTCCCCAATGGTTCAGTGGACAAAGAATTCACCTGCAAAGCAGGAAATACAGGAGACACGGGTTCAATCCCTCAATCAGGAAGATCCCTTGAAGGAAGAAATGGCAATCCACCCAAGTATTTTAGCCTAAAAAAATCCCAAGAACAGAAGAGCTCGACAGGATACAGTCCAAGGGATCACAAAGAGTTGGACATGACTGCGTATGCACGCATACACATACTAATAAAGTTTGTGAAGAGTGACATACAGACTGGTCTTTCTCTTAAATGTACAAAATTGAATATTGTAAGGTCCGTATCTCGCTGATATATTATTTACATATTAGTTATTGAAAATATGTACATGAATAAATACTTGTAGAAAATCCCAAATTGAACTATCTTAATGGTCTAGTGGCCTTTAAAAAAACACGCTTGTATGGGCAGATTTACATTTTCACTTTCATTTGCTTTTCAGTACAGTTCAGTTCAGTCGCTCAGTCGTGTCCAACTCTTTGCTGCCGGGAGCCAGCATGAGGAATCCCACCCGTGACAAGGTCACGCGGCAGATTTTGATGGGCAAGGACGAGTCANTCGAGCCCATCTTTGCATGAAATGTTCCCTTGGTATCTCTAATTTTCTTGAAGAGATCTCTAGTCTTTCCCAATCTATGGTTTGCTATACATTCATCTTATCAAAGCTTTTTCTTCCCAACCCAGGGATTGAACCCAAGTCTCCTGCATTGGCCAGAGGATTCTTTACCACTGAGCCACTAGGGAAGTCCAAGATGTAGAATATCAAGTGATAATTCATGTTTTTAAAGGAAAAAAATAAAGAGTTGAACACTGCAGATGCTATTTATGGTTGTTGTTTAGCCACTCAGTCGTATGGAACTGCATGATACAGTGTCAGGAGTTTAGAAATCTATAGCAATTGCTTTAGTTGTTTTCACATTCCTCTCATTGAAATGGAAAATCTGTCAAAACTTGAAAAATAGAACATAGCAAGAGCAACACTGCCCCAATTTCTGAGACCAGTTTTTATGAAACTGGCAGCTTTTACTTCCTGTCTCTTGGCGTACTTACTGTTGGAAGCCAGCCCCACACTGTAAGGAATTGTAAACAGTCCACGGAAAGGTCCAAGTGAATAGGAACCGAAACCAAGCCCATAGTACTGACTGAGTTCCCAGACAATGGTTTGTCCCAACGTGCTAGCCACAAGAAAAAGCTAGCAACTGGATAAGAATGGACCTGCTAAGGTAGATCAGCTGGTAAAGCATCCGTTTGTAATGCAGGAGACCCTGATTCGATCCCTGTGTCGGGAAGATCCCTTGGAGAAGGAATAGGCTACCCAATCCAGTACTCTTTGGCTTCCCTGGTAGCTCAGATGGTAAACAATCCACCTGCAACTCAGGGGAGACCCAGGTCCGATCCCTGGGTTGGAAAGATATCCTGGAGAAGGGAAAAGCTACTGACTCCAGTATTATTGCCTGGAGAATTCCATGGACAGAGAAAATCGCCAGGCTACAATTCATGGGGGTTACAAAGACACAATTGACTGACTTTCACTTAGCCTCCATTCAACCAGCCCAAGCTGATATTTAGTAAAAATATGATGCCCCCTATCAAGTTTGGTCCAAATTGACAGCCAGAAGAAAAAAGTAGAGAGCAGCACTGTTGTTTCAAACCACCAAATTCAGGGGTGATTGCGGGAGTTCAGTCGCTCACTCGTGTCTGACTCTTTGTGACCCCATGAACCACAGCGTGCCAGGCCTCCCTGGCACACTGTCAATCACCAACTCCCAGAGTTTACCCAAACTCATGTCCATTGAGTCGGTGATACAATCCAACCATATCATCCTCTGTCATCCCCTTCTCCTCCTGCCCTCAATCCCTCCCAGCATCACAGTCTTTTGGAGTCAGCTCTTTGTATCAGATGGCCAAAGTATTGCAGTTTCAGCTTCAACATCAGTCCCCCAGGTGAACAGTCAGGACTGATCTCCTTGCAGTCCAAGGGACTCACAAGAGTCTTCTCCAAAATACCACAGTTCAAAAGCATCAATTCTTCAGCACCCAGCTTTCTTTATAGTCTAACTCTCACATCCATACATGACTACTGGAAAAACCATAGCCTTGACTAGATGGACCTCTGTTGACAAAGTAACGTCTCTGCTTTTTAATATGCTGTCTGCTGCCATTGCTGCTGCTACTAAGAAAATTCAGTTGTGTCCAACTCTGTGCGACCCCATAGATGGCAGCCCACCAGGCTCCCCCATCCCTGGGATTATCCAGGCAAGAACACTGGAGTGGGTTGCCATTTCCTTCACCAATGCATGAAAGTGAAAAGTGAAAGTGAAGTCACTGAGTCGTGTCTGACTCTTTGCGACCCCATGCTGTCTAGGTTAGTCATAACTTTCCTTCCAAGGAGTAAGCGTCTTTTAATTTCGTGGCTGCACTCACCATCTGCAGTGATTTTGGAGCCCCCCAAAATAAAGTCAGCTACTATTTCCACTGTTTCCCCATCTATTTGCCATGAAGTGATAGGACCGGATACCATGATCTTACTTTTCTGAATGTTGAGCTTTAAGCCAACTTTTTCACTCTCCTCTTTCACTTTCATCAAGAGGCTCTTTAGTTCTTCTGCACTTTCTGCCATAAGAGTGGTATCATCTGCATATCTGAGGTTATTGATAATTCTCCTGGCAATCTTGCTTCCAGCTTGTGTCTCCTCCAGCCCAGCGTTTCTCATGATGTACTCTACATTTAAGTTAAATTAGCAGGATGACAATATACAGCCTCAATGTACTCCTTTTCCTATTTGGAACCAGTCTGTTGTTCCATATCCAGTTATAACAGTTGCTTCCTGACCTGCATACAGGTTTTTCAAAAGGCAGGTCAGGTGGTCTGGTATTCCCATCTCATTCAGAATTTTCAGTTTATTGTGATCCACACTGTCAAAAGCTTTGGCATGAGTCAATAAAGCAGAAATAGATGTTTTTCTAGAACTCTCTTGCTTTTTCCATGATCCAGCAGATGTTGGCAATTTGATCTCTGGTTCCTCTGCCTTTTCTAAAACCAGCTTGAACATCTGGAAGTTCACAGTTCATGTATTGCTGAAGCCTGGCTTGGAGAATTTTGAGCATTACTTTACTAGCATGTCTTAAATATTGCAAAAAAATTTTAAAGAATTAAAATAATAAATGCATATACATTTTACAGGCATGTATCAGATTAATGTAACAGTTCTATGACGATCTACAAGACCTTCTAGAACTACACCAAGAAAAAATGTCCTTTTTTCATAGGGGACCTGAATGCAAAAGTAGAAAGTCAAGAGATACCTTGAGTAACAGGCAAGTTTGGCCTTAGAATACAAAATGAAGCAGGACAAAAGTTAAAGTTTTGCCAAGAAAACACACTGGTCATAGTAAACACACTCTCCCAGCAACACAAGGGACAGCTCTACACATGGACATCACCAGATGGTCAATACCAAAAATCAGATTGATTATATTCTTTGCAGCCGAAGATGAAGAAGCTCTATATAGTCAGCAAAATCAAGACCGGGAGCTAACTGTGGCTCAGATCATGAACATCTTACTGCAAAATTCAGGCTTAAATTGAAGAAAGTAGGGAAAACCAGTAGCCCATTCAGCTATGACCTAAATCAAATTTCTCAATTAAACAGTGGAAGTGACAAATAGATTTAAGGAATAGAATTTGATAGATACAGTGCCTGAAAAACTATGGACAGAGGTTCATGACATTGTACAGGAAGCAGGGATCAAGACCATCCCCAAGAATAAGAAATGCAAAATGTTTGTCTGAGAAGGCCTTACAAATAGCTGGGAAAAGAACAGAAGCTAAAGGCAAAGGAGAAAAGGAAAGATATACCCATCTGATTACAGAGTTCCAAAGAATAGCAAGGAAGAAACAAGAAAGACTTCCTAAGTGATCAATGCAAAGAAATAGAGGGAAATAATAGAATGGGGAAGACTAGAGATCTGTTCAAGAAAATTAGAGATACTAAGGGAACATTTCATGCAAAGATGGGCTCCATAAAGGACAGAAATGGTGACACCTAACAGAAGGAGAAGATATTAAGATGTGGCAAGAATACACAGAAGAACTATACAAAAAAGATCTTCATGACCCAGATAATCACGATGGTGTGATCACTCATCTAGAGCCAGACATCTTGGAATGAGAAGTCAAGCGGGCCTTAGGAAGCATCACTATGAATAAAGCTAGTAGAGATGATGGAATTTCAGCTGAGCTATTTCAAATCCTAAAAGATGTTTCTGTGAAAGTGCTGCATTCAATATGCCAGCAAATTAGGAAAACTCAACAGTGGCCACAGGACTGGAAAAGGTCAGTTTTCATTCCAATCCCAAATAAGGGCAACGCCAAAGAAATGTTCAAACTACTGCACAATTGCACTCATCTCACACTCTAGCAAACTAATGCTCAAAATTCTCCAAGTCAGTCTTCAACAGTACATGAACAGAAAATTTCCAGATATTCAAGCTGGATTTTAAAAAGGGAGAAGAGTCAGATCAAATTGCCAACATCCATTGGATCATTGAAAAAGCAAGGGAATTCTGGGAAAACATCTACTTCTGCTTTTTTGATTGCACCAATGCCTTTGACTATGTGGATCACAACAAACTGGAAAATTCTTCAAGAGATAGAAATACCAGACTACCTTACCTGCGTCCTGAGAAACCTGTATGCAGGACAAGAAGCAACCGTTAGAACCACACATGGAAACTGTACTGGTTCCAAATTGGGGAAGGAGTGTGTTAAGGCTATATATTGTCACCCTGCTTGTTTAACTTATATGCAAAGCACATCATGAGAAATACCAGTCTGGATGACGCACAAACTGGAATCAAGATTGCTGGGAGAAACATCAACAACCTCCAATAAGCAGATGACACCACCCTTACGGCAGAAAGCAATGAACTAAAGAGTTTCTTGATGAAACTGAAAGGGTAGAGTGAAAACTCAGCATTCAAAAAACTAAGATCCTGGCATCTGGTTCCATCATTTCATGGCAAATAGACAGGGGAAAAGTGGAAACAGTGAAAGATTTTACTTTCTTGGGCTCTAACATCACTGCAGACAGTACTGCCACCATGAAATTCAAAGACGCTTGCTCCTTGCCAAGAAAAGCTATGACCAACCTAGAAAGCACATTAAAAGCAGAGACATTACTTTGCCAACAAAGGTCCATCTAATCAGAGCTATGGTTTTTCCAGTAGTCATGTATGGATGTGACAGTTGGACCATAATGAAGGCTGAGCACTGAATAACTTATGCTTTTGAACTGTGATGCTAGAGAAGACTCTTGAGAGTCCCTTGGCTGCAAGGAGATCCAATCAGTCCATCCTAAAAGAGATCAGTCCTGAGTGTTCATTGGAAGGACTGATACTGAAGCTGAAACTCCAATACTTTCACTTCCTGATGCAAAGAGCTGAGTCATTGGAAAAGACCCTGATCCTGGGAAAGATTGAAGCAGGAGGAGAAGGGGATGACAGAGGATGAGATGATTGGATGGCATTGTCAATTCAATGGATATGAGTTTAAGCATACTCTGGGACATAGTGAGTAACAGGGAAGCCTGGCATGCTGTAATCTGTGTGGTCTGAAAGAGTCAGACACTACTTAACTACAGAACAACAGGTTAGAGATGTTTGTGTGTTCTCGTTGTAAATAAGATAGCCAACAAAAGTTTAAGAGATTTTCCCCACACTAAGAATTTAATGAAGAAAGTCATCAGGTAAAATATAATCCTCCAGCCTTATGCTTTAATGTTTTTCCCATAGACTGTGCCCCTTTGCAAAGGTTTTAAAGGTATTTATTTTCTAGGGAAGGTTTGCACTTAATTGGCATTCTTCAAAAGATAACTCCAGCACTAATCAGGGCAAAGAAATCTAACATTATGCTGGAAGTCATGTGCACATTCCAGACAAACATTTTAATATCAATGTTCCTTCCCTAAGCCTTAAGTAACCATATTTATAAATAATTGGCAACAGCATTCTATTCCAACATCTGAGCAGTACAGTCAATTATACCATTAACAAAGAGAACAGAATAGCATCAACTCCAGCAATAACAAGACAAAAAAAAATAGCCAACAAAATTAAAAGGTTAGTAAAAATGTCAGATGATAGACTGATTGTATGCAACTTGAGAATTCACTGACCCATCTTTAAAAATAAATCTAAAAAAGTATATTCACCTACCATTCTAGAAAGTATCTTGCAAAGTTTTCATTTTAAATTTACTGAAAAGAGACCCCACGTAACTGGTATTTCCTGCAGGGCTTGCATATCACTAACACCCAGGAAATATATAACAACAAAATCAAAGAATAAAATGCCACATGGAAGAGGTTACACAAACCTTGCAAAGTCAAGAACACAGAGGAGAAAATGTAAGCAGACTATCAATCTTGTTAGTAAACTCAACCAAAACACTGGAAGTATGGCTCAGGATTCATTTCCACACCAAGCCAATGAAACAGAAAACTTTCTGTCCTGATTGGCAAAATAAAATAAATATTTCCTTCTTCCATCCCAATGTTTTGGCCCAGATGAATCAATAAATATATAAATCAAAATCATTGTTCATGTTTCTGGCTATCCTAGTCAAACAATCGCAGCAGCAAATAGACAACATCCAGAACTGGATGGAAGACAATTTTTTATATCAAATTTCCCTCTAAAAACAATTTCACTAACTACCATGACAGATGTCTTTTGGGGAGATGTTCTCAGCTTTCTCTATTTCTCTCCCCTTAGCCAACAATGTCTTGTTTCTAAGGAGCTGTTCAGAATACACTTTAAGTATTTGTTGATGAAGCATCTCCCATAAATTTTCACTACTAGATGTACAACAGCCATTACTGATTATACCAGATACTCCATGGATTTGTAATAATAGAGTGGTTAACAATTCAGGAGTGGGAGTTGGAGAGATCCTGGTTTGAATCCTGACTATTTTCTATTAGCCCTATGACACTGGGCAAGATACTAAGCCTTTCCAATCCGATCTGATTTTACAAGGATTACATTGGATTCAGTATGAAAACAACTGAGGATTTTTTAATTTGCCCATGGATGAAGAAACAGTCCAATTAGCAGTAAAACTTATTCTTGTCTGTCTCCAAAGCCCTACTCTATCTACTTCAAAATACCATTTCCAAAATCACACATGAAATGCATATGCAGTACATGGCACAGAAGTATTATTCAATGCAGAGTTTTTAAACCAGCATTCACATATATTGTCACTGTAAAACTTTATGCATATTAGCACATTTCCTAAAAATAGAGCAACATGGTGGTAAATGCTTCTCATGAGAGAACACCCCTTCATAACAACTATTGGAAAGCAATTCTGCATTAGACTCTTAAATTCCCAAATGCCTTGCAAGCAAGGAAATGATTGTCCTTTTCCCCCAGACTTTCAAGGAGATTTGATTTTAAAATAGCCTTGGAAGACAGATATTTTTCCCTTCAGGAGCAAAAAAGAGTAGTTTTGCTTCCTTGGCAGATAGAAACAGTATCTTTCGCCAGAGCAACTGCCCATTAGAGAACAATCAGATTCCCCGAAGTCAGGGTTCCTCTCCTGCAGTGCAATCCATGGTGTTTCCAGGGTATCATCTGACTCTTCACAGCATCTTGTGTAAATGGAGGCTGGGAAGCTGGTGTAAAATGCTGATACTATTATTGCTATGAAAAATTGCATTGTTTTTGACCCAGGATAAAAACTTGTTTGTTCTACCAGCATCCATGAAACCATTAAGCTGACTTGTCAGTCTGCAAGTGGGGAAAAATCTCAGACTATTCACAGCTCTTAACAACTTACATGTTTTTTAATACAATTCTCAAAATTTTGAAATTGAACTTCCAGGTAATTGTAGCAGAGTTAAGCTGGACCACATATTTCCTCTTCATAAAACTAATGGAATTAATAAAAAGGAGCAGCAATCTACTAAAGAAGCAGTTACACACCAAACTTAAAAGATTTCAAAGAGTGGTATGTTGAATGGTGTAGAATAGAAGATTCCGTGTGACCACTAAGCCCACCAGCAAACTTCAGAGAAGGTATTGTTAAAGGAGGACAATACTAAAACTCTATTATTTTCACTCTGGAAAGAAACTTGTCAGGGGAGAAAGACAGAAGCCCCAGAAAATTTCGAGAAAAAAACTGGAGAAAATAACTATAATTGCTACAGGATATTCATGTTTGCAGTGAATATCAGCAAGATTCATCATCTCTATGACTGTTTGACTCCCCCAAAAGTATATGTTAAAGTCTTAGCATCTCCCTAGTACTCTGGGATGTGACTGTATTTGGAAATAGGGTTGCTTCAGAGGTAATTAGGAGATTGGGGAGATGAATTTACAAGCTGAAGAACACAAGGATTATTGCCTGCCTTCCTGCCCCTGGAAACTAGGGACAAAGTATTCTACCCAAAGTTCACAGAACTTCACTTTAGACTTTTGAACTCCAGAACTTAGAAATGACTTTTTTATTTCTTTTTCTACTTTAAAATACTGTATTGGTTTTGCCATACATTGACATGAATCCACCACAGGTGTACATGAGTTCCCAACCCTGAACCCCCCTCCCACCACCCTCCGCATATGACCCTCTCTGGATCATCCCAGTGCACCAGCCCCAAGCACCCTGTATCCTGTATCAAACATAGACTAGAGATTCGTTTCTTACATGGTAGTATACACGTTTCAATGCCGTTCTCCAAAATCATTCCACCCTCTCCCACAGAGTCCAAAAGTCTGTTCTTTACATGTTCCTCTTTTGCTGTCTTGCATACAGGGTTATCATTACTATCTTTCTAAATTCCATATATATGTGTCAGTATACTGTTTTGGTGTTTTTCTTTCTGGCATACTTCACTCTGTATAATTGGCTCCAGTTTCATCCACCTCATTAGAACTGATTCGAATGCCTTCTTTTTAATGGCTGAGTAATACTCCATTGTGTGTATGTACCACACCTTTATCCATTCATCTGCTGATGGGTGTCTAGGTTGCTTCCATGTCCTGGCTATTATAAACAGTGCTGTGATGAACATTGGGGTACATGTGTCTCTTTCAATTCTGGTTTCCTCGGTGTGTATGCCCAGCAGTGGGATTGCTGGATCATAAGGTAGTTCTATTTGCAATTTTTAAAGGAATCTCCACATTGTCCTCCATAGTGACTGTACTAGTTCGCATTTCCACCAACAGTGTAAGAGGGTTCCCTTGTCTCCACACCCTCTCCAGCATTTATTGCTTATAGACATTTGGATTGCAGCCATTCTGACTGGTATGAAATGGTACCTCACTGTGGTCTTGATTTGCGTTTCTCTGATAATGAGTGATGTTGAGCATCTTTTCATGTGTTTGTTAGCCATCCATATGTCTTCTTTGGAGAAATGCCTACTTAGTTCTTTGGCCCATTTTTTGATTGGGTCGTTTATTTTTCTGGAATTGAGCTGCATAAGTTGCTTGTATATTTTTGAGATTAGTTCTTTGTCAGTTGCTTCATTTGCTATTATCTTCTCCCATTCTGAAGGCTGTCTTTTCACCTTGCTTAGAGTTTCCTTTGTTGTGCAGAAGCTTTTAATTTTAATTAGATCCCATTTGTTTATTTTTGCTTTTATTTCCAGTATTCTGGGAGGTGGATCATAGAGGATCCTGCTGTGATTTATGTCAGAGTGTTTTGCCTATGTTCTCTAGGAGTTATATAGTTTCTGTTCTTACGTTTAGATCTTTAATCCATTTTGAGTTTATTTTTGTGAATGGTGTTAGAAAGTGTTCTAGTTTCATTCTTTTACAAGTGGTGGACCAGTTTTCCCAGCACCACTTGTTAAGGAGATTGTCTTTAATCCACTGTATATTCTTGCCTCCTTTGTCAAAGATAAGGTGTCCATAGGTGTGTGGATTTATCTCTGGGTTATTTTGTTCCATTGATTTGTGTTTCTGTCTTTGTGCCAGTACCATACTATCTTGATGACTGTGACTTTGTAGTAGAGCCTAAAGTCAGGCAGGTTGATTCCTCCAGTTCTATTCTTTCTCAAGATTGCTTTGGCTATTCGAGATTTGTTTGTATTTCCATACAAATTGTGAAATTATTTGTCCTGCTGCTGTTAAGTCACTTTAGTTGTGTCCGACTCTGTGTGACCCTATGGACCACAGCTCACCAGGCTCCTCAGTCCATGGGATTTTCCAGGCAAGAGTACTGAAGTGGGTTGCCATTGCCTTCTCCAGAAGACAGTATGCTGCTGCTAAGTCACTTCAGTCATCTCTGATTCTGTGCGACCCCATAGAAGGCAGCCCACCAGGCTTCCCTGTCCCCAGGATTCTCCAGGCAAGAACACTGGAGTGGGTTGCCATTTTCTTTTCCAATGCATGANATTGCCTTCTCCAGAAGACAGTATGCTGCTGCTAAGTCACTTCAGTCATCTCTGATTCTGTGCGACCCCATAGAAGGCAGCCCACCAGGCTTCCCTGTCCCCAGGATTCTCCAGGCAAGAACACTGGAGTGGGTTGCCATTTTCTTTTCCAATGCATGAAAGCGAAAAGTGAAAGTGAAGTCACTTAGTCATATCCAACTCCCAGTGACCCCATGGACTGCACTCTGAAAAATACCGCTGGTAGCTTGATAGGGATTGCATTGAATCTGTAGATTGCTTTGGGTAGTATACNGTATTCATAGATGCGTGGATTTATCTCTGGGTTTATAAGAGTTTTTCCAGCACTTCTATAGGTAAAAACAAAACAAAAACAGGTTAAGAAAGCTATTCACCTGGAAACATGGGTCATTTCTTTCGGAAAATGAAGGATTATTCCGAGGTTAGACCTGGGAACCTTGAAGAACAATTCCCTCGCAACAGAATTTGTTCTGAATTAAAAAAATATGGTTGACTGGCTGCTTTTCAGAATCATAATGGAGCAATAACTGCTATATACCTCGTATTATCTGCCATTTTGTGTGAAAATAGCTATTTTGTTGTCTTTGTCATTGTCTTTGCACTGTGTTTTGGGCTTCTTGAAAGCATTTATTTGCCTCTTAGATTTACTGGCCATTAGAACAAGAGAATTTGTACCTGACGAGCTTCATTTGTATACCTAGACCTGATCTAGATGACAAAATCAGAGGCTTCATGTCTGAGCTGATGCCATAATGGGTTGGTGCTTTGGTGATACTGGAAAGAAGGTAAATGAGACATGAATCAATAAGGGCTGTATCTCAACCTACAGCAAAATGCTGGTTTGCTGACCTCCAGGAGACATGCTTCTGGGTCTACACACAATGGTGTAAACTAACCCCTTGATTACGGCCTGGCGCAATGATTTAACTAACAGGAAGTAGTACCAGAAATACTGGTGCTATTAAATTAAGTCTTAAGAAAGAAGGTCTGTGAGCTTCTGTTTTTGCTTACTGGGGGAAAGCAGCGAACATATATTAATAATAAATATGTTACCTAGGAACACTGTGCTATGAAAACTTATTTACCATTTAGTCCTTTTACAAAAGGATTGAAACCTAGATCCAAATCCCAGGTGAGATGTCACCCATCCTCAGAACCCATTTGCCAACTATATGAGTGAATTCATTTTGTGGGTGGATTTTCCAGTTCTACCTGAGGCATCCCTACTACTGCCAAATAGAAGAAAAACAGGATATCTCCATGTAACCCTGAAAAATTTGCATAATCATGAGCAAACAACTAAAATTGTTGTGTTAAGCAACCGAGCATTGGGATAGTTTATAACACAGCAAGAGATAATCAAAACATTATTTTAAACTCTTTTTCTGTTCTATGTCTGTTTATCCATTTGGTGCTCGTAGAAAAAAATTCAAACTAGATAATTTCTCACTAAAATGTCATGTTACAAACAACTGAACATCTTATCCCTATCACTATTTATGATTAACAAGTTATCTTACTCTGACACATATATATACACCAAATGTAGATAAAGATATGTGTAGATATATTTTGACAATTAAATATCTAATATGTACAAAACTACTTGTTGATTCAGTAGCAAATATGTAGGGTAAAGTTAGGATGCTACAATATGACTTTTTTAGAAAGTAACAAATTACATTCAGAAGAATATAGAAGTGACAAAAAAACAGTTTTGCTACTTGAGTCAACACTTATATTTATGCATGGTGGTTTGCTAGAAATAATTTGTCACCAGTATTTTTCAAAACAAAGCATCACGTTACAGATTCATAGAGCTGACAGAGGTCTTTGAGAGTCCTTTTGCATATCTATGCCTTTCTGAAGAACTATGTATAACATTCTCACCTTCTGCCAACCCAAGCAATTAAAATCTTTTAATAATCTCATTATGTAGAAGCTTACTGCTGTAATTTAAAATAATCTTATAGATTACTAACAGGTATTTTGAACATATTTATCATATATAATAAAGAATTATTTGTGATTTGGCAATATAGTTTTTCATGGCAAGACACAGAAATGAAGAATGTGATTCTGTGTTATCTTTTCTATTTGTTCAATTTCTATATTATTAATTATTGGTTCCATTAGGCTTATTAGGTTATGAAATAATAGAAGCATTTACCTAAATTCAATACATATAGTGAACATTAGTTGAAGATATCTTTTTAGGATACAATGGGAAAAATATTCTACTAGACAAACAATGAATCCATGAGTGATGTCCCATTTAAAGTGCAGTTCTAGATATCTCAGGCTTCCCTGGTGGCTTAGATGGATAAAAATCTACCTGTAATGCAAAGACCCAGGTTGGACCCCTGGGTTCTCTAGAGAAGGGAATGGCAGCCCACTCCAGTATTCTTGCCTGGAGAATCTCATGGACAGAGAAGCTGGCTGGCGGGCTATAGTTCATGGGATCTCAAAGAGTCAGACACAACTGAGCAACTAACACGCCTCCTCTTCCTCCTCCTCTAGACAGCTCAGAAGCACTATTTTTAGACATTTTCTATGGGAATATAAACACTTCTATTAACTTTACTCAACAAATCTCTGCCTAAATCTATTCCCAAATGTGCTATTTTGTAATTTCTTTATAGACCATAGAGTGCAAATCTCATAAATATTCAAATTAGCAAATTTTAAAAAAAGAAAAGAACTATTTAGCCATCAATGAGATTAAGAACAAGAATGTGGGCTACTCCATTCACCTGTTGTGCCCCCTTCTTAACATGACCACCAACCCCATCTCCAAAAAGAAATCACTAGTCTAGTTTCTAACACTGTTATGGGCTATAAAGTGTACCAAAGTAGAATCAACAATAAAGAATCCTCTCCATTGTGTTTCTTTTACTCAACATTATGTTTGTGAGATTCACCCATATTGTTTTATTATAATGTATTTTTTTTCTGTTGCTGCATAGCATTCCATTTTATGAATACAGCTTTTCCTTTCTATTTCCTATTTTCCATTCTATTGTTAATAGTGGATATTTTTTGCTTTTAATAGTGTCACTATTAGTTTTGATACATGATATTTTGTGATAGAAACTGTGCTTTTTCTTGGCACACACCAAGGAATGAAATTGCTAGTTCTACAACTTGTTGTCTCTACAGTGTGGTTTTATTTATGGTAGGTTTCATATTTGACAGTACAAGTTTTTCAACTTTGTTGTCCTTCCTAAAGACTGCCTTGACACATTTTTGCCTTTAATATTTCCACATACATTTTAAATTAGTTTGTTAATGTCAATGAAGAAAATATGCTGAGATCTAGATTAGAATGGCTTTGTATCTGAAGATCAATTTTGAGAGTGTTGATATCATATTACTAAATCTTTCAATTTATAGATTGGTAGTGTCTTTCATTTATTTAATTGTCCTCTAATTTTTCTCAATATTTTGTAGTTTTTAAGTATAGCATCTTATGCTTGCTTTCCATACTTATTCAGAAGAATATAATGTTTTTGATATTATTATATATAGTATTTTATATGTTTTATATTTATTATACATATATGGAAATAAATTAATAATTAATTATCCAACTTTGCTAAATTAATCCTGAACTTCATTACTGTATAGATACTTTTGTGTTTACTCTGTTCAAGACCTCAAATAACAAGAGCTTTTCCTCTTACATAATGCATTTTTTGTTTCCTTTGTTTTGTTTTTTACATCTGAAATAATTATAGTCTCTTTTCATCTAAGCTGTAACACTTCTGCAGTTCAGCTATTTCATTATTATGTGGTATTCCAATAAATTTGATTTCTGTTTACTCTGTGTCAAAAACCACAGTGCAATTTGCTTCTGTAATCTCTCTCTCTCTCCACTCTCCTCCAACCTTACTGTATGTAATTACAGGTACATTAGACATATAGGCTCTCAGTTCTTCTAGAATCTCTTTAAATAGCTTAAAGAATTGACTAGTTGGTGAAATAATTCTTTGAGAGGTTTTAACAATAAAGTTAAAGCATTACTAGGTTTTTGCTCTGAGGTTTTCTTTTAATTGCAGTACACTGGATTTCATCTTTGTCCCAAAGCTGTGTTCATGACAAGTTTAATTTGATGAGAAGTGTTTCGATATTTTTAATGCTAAAATTTCAGAAACTAATAAACTTTCTATTTTACACTGATTAATTTGCAGATAGAACTCATTTTTTTTCCTTGTAATACTTTACACATCAGATAATAAAAGTCAAACTTCATCCAGTATTTAGCCTCAAAACTTACTTGTCCATTGGCACAGGTTTATTAAATACATTTTTATTCCTTCCAATTTGTCACAGGAAATATTTTAACTAAAAGTTTCACTACTATCATATGTAGTGACACCAAAAAATAGCCACCAAATACAAGTAACCACTTGGCAGTTTCTCATAACAGTTTCCTTATACTTCCTACCCAGTTGCAAAGCTAATGTTTGTTTATTGAAGTATCTCATTTTTTGGTGCTAAATCTTTATAAATTTGTTGCTGCAAAAGTAGCCTATAAAATAAATAACTTCATATATCACAATTACAAAACAAGTATATTTCATTCACAGGTCTGCAGAAGGCTAGGGGATCAGTCAGTCAAGACAGATCAGCTGAGGTTCTATGCCTAGGCTATGTATTGATTGGATTTAGGTTAGTGCTGAAGTTTAGGGTTTAGAACTGCTCTGTTAGAATTCTTATAACTCATAATAAATGCAAACCATTTTAATTAAAATGAGCAAAATTATGAATGTACAGTTACCCAAAATTATATCAAATGGTTAATAGGCATATGAAAAGATGCTTCCCATTGTTAGTCATCAAGTAAAGACATGTATGGAAATGAGAGTTGGACTGTGTAGAAAGCTGAGCACTGAAGATTTGATGCTTTTGAACTGTGGTGTTGGAGAAGACTCTTGAGAGTCCCTTGGACTGCAAGGAGAACCAACCAGTTTATTCTGAAGGAGATCAGCCTTGGGATTTCTTTGGAGGGAATGATGCTTAAGCTGAAACTCTAGTACTTTGGCCACTTCATGCAAAGAGTTGACTCATTGGAAAAGACTCTGATGCTGGGAAGGATTGGGGGCAGGAGGAGAAGGGGACGACAGAGGATGAGTTGGCTGGATGGCATCACTGACTCAATGGACATGAGTTTGAGTGAACTCTGGGAGATGGTGATGGACAGGGAGGCCTGGTGTGCTGCGTAAGAGTCGCAAAGAGTCGGACACGACTGAGAGACTGAACTGAACTGAACTGAAATAAAAACTACTAACATATGTAAAATAAAACAGAATCCAACAACATATTAAAAAGATCATATGTTGTGACCAAGTAGGCTTTAATGCAGGGATGCAAGGACTCTTCAATATTTGCAAATCAATCAATGTGATACACCATGTTAACCAATTGACAAATAAAAACCATATGATTATCTCAATAGTTGAAGAGAAAGCCTTTGGAAAAATTCAACACCAATTTATCTTAAAAACTCTCCAGAAAGCAGGCATAGAAGGAACATACCCTAAACATAATAAGCCATTTATGATAAACCCACAGCAAACACTGTCCTCAGTGATGAAAAATTGAAAGCATTTCCTCTAAAGTCAGGAGCAAGACAAGGGAGCTCACCCTCACTGCTACTATTAAACATAGTTTTGGAAGTTTTAGCCACAGCAATCAGAGAAGAAAAAGAAATAAAAGGAATCCAGATTGGAAAAAAAGACGTAAAACATTCACTGTTTGCAGATGACATGATCCTCTAAATAGAAAGCTCTAAAGACACCACCAGAAAATTATTAGAGCTAATCAATGAATATAGTAGTTTCAGGATATAAGATTAATACACCAAAATTCCTTGCATTTCTTTACATTAACAATGAGAAAACAGAAAGAAAATATAAGGAAACAATCCCATTCACCGTTGCAATGAAAAGAATAAAATACTTTGGAATAAATTTACCTAAAGAAACAAAAGACCTAAATATAGAAAGCTATAAAACACTGATGAAAGAAACTGAGGATGACACAAATAGATGGACAAATGTACCATGTTCATGGATTGGAAGAATCAATATAGTGTAAACGTGTATACCACCCAAAGCAATCTCTAGATTCAATACAATCCTTATCAAGCTACCAATGGTATTTTTCACAGAACTAGAATAAATAATTTCACAATTTTATTGGAAACACAGAAAAACCTATAATAGCCAAAGCAATCTTGAGGAAGAAGAATGGAACTGGAGGAATCAACCTGCCTTACATCAGACTATACTACAAAGCTACAGTCATCAAGACAGTATAGTACTGGCACAAAAACAGAAATATAGATCAATGGAACAAAATAGAAAGCCCAGAGATGAATCCACACATCTGTGGACACTTTATGTTTGACAAGGGAGCAAAAATATACAATGGAAAAATGACAATCTCTTTAACAAGTGGTGCTGGGAAAACTGGTCAGCCAACTGTAAAAGAATGAAACTAGAACACTTTCTAAAACCATACACAAAAATAAACTCAAAATGGATTGCAGATCTAAATGTAACACCAGAAACTGTAAAACTCCTAGAGGAAAACTAGATAGAACACTCTCTGACATAAATCCCAGCAAGATCCTCTATGACCCAACTCCCAGAGTAATGGAAATAAAAGTAAAAATAAACAAATGGGACCTAATCAAACTTAAAAGCTTTTGCACAACAAAGGAAATTATAAGCAAGGTGAAAAGACAGACTTCTGAATGGGAGAAAATAGCAAATGAAACAACTGACAAAGAATAAACTTGCAAAATATACAAACAGTTCATGCAACTCAATACCAGAAAAATAAATGACCCAATCAAAAAATGGGCCAGAGAATTAAACAGACATTTCTCTAAAGAAGGCATACAGATGGCTAAAAACACATGAAAAGATGCTCAACATCACACGTTATCAGAGATATGCAAATCAAAACCACAATGAAGCACCATCTTACACTGGTCAGAATGGCTGCCATCAAAAAGTCTACAAAGAATAAATGCTGGAGAGGATGTGGAGAAAAAGGAACCCTCTTACACTGTTGGTGGGAATGCAAACTAGTAGGGCCACTATGGAGAACAGTGTAATGATTCCTTAAAAAACTGGAAATAGAACTGCCATATGACTCAGCAATCCCATTCCTGGGCATACACACCAAGGAAACCAGAATTGAAAGAGACACGTGTACCCCAATGTTCATCACAGCATTGTTTACAATATCTAGGACATGGAAGCAACCTAGATGTCCATCAGCAGATTAATTGATAAGAAAGTTGTGCTACCTATGCACAATGGAATATTATTCAGCTATTAAAAATAATACATTAGAGTCCATTCTAATGAGATGGATGAAAACAGAGCCTATTATACAGAGTGAAGTAAGTCAGAAAGAAAAACAATACAGTATATGAACATATATATGTGGAATTTGAAAGATGGTAACAATGACCCTATATGCAAGACAGCAAAAGAGACACAGATGTAACGAAGAGACTTTTAGACTCTGTGGGGGAAGGTGAGGGTGGGATGAATTGAGAAACTAGCACTGAAAAATGTCATATGTGAAGTTGATAGCCAGTCCAGGTTTGATGCATGAGACAGGGTGCTCAGGGATGGTGCACTGGGACAACCCAGAAGCATGGGATGGGGAGGGAGGTGGGAGGAGGTTTGGGGACCTGGGGACACATGTATACTGGTGGCTATTTCATGTCCATGTATGGCAAAAACCACCACACTATTGTAAAGTAATTAGCCTTCAATTAATTAAAAAATAGATAGCCAGTGGGAATTTGCTGTATTACTCAGGGAACTCAAACTGGGGCTCTGTGACAGCCTAAAGATGCGGATGGGGTGGGAGGTGGGAAGGAGTCTCGAGAGAGGGGACATATACATATATATATATATATATATATACACATCTATGACTGATCCATATTGATATATGGCAGAAACAACACAATATTGTAACTATCCTTCAATTTAAAATATTAAGAAAAAAAGACAAACGGAAATCACAGTGTGATACCACTATACTCTACGATGGGTAAAATTAAAAAAAATATTATCAAGTGTTAGTGGGGTTCTCCAATATTGCTGGTGAAAATATTTATAAAACAGAGAAGTACTTTAGCAAACAGTTTGACAGTTTTTTATAGCTTAATGTGCAGTTTCTCTTTAAACTAGCTGTTCTGTGATGTGCGTTCTAGGGCTTGCTCACATTGGCCTCACAAGAGCTTTCTGTGAATATCTGTTCTTGACTCTGCCTTCAGGGTGTAATATTTGTAGTGTGAAATCATTTGTGATAAAAATATTTACACTGCGGCAATCAGCAAACACTACAAATCCAAGTTTTCTCCTTGGTCTTTCAGAAAGCTAGCTGTTTACATTCACATCATGCAGTTCCACTTAGGTATTTACATAAGAAATCAAAACATATCCACAAAGGTTGTGCACAAATATTTACAGTAGCATTATTAATAAAATATTAAACATATAAAGAAGCTAAATGTCCTTAAAAAAGTAAATGGATAATCAAAATGTGGCACAGTATTCTGCAATAACAGGTGTCATAGAATACTGATGTAGACTTTAGCAGTAATAATCAGTGGCTGAAGGTACATGCAACAACAAGGATCAACCTAAAACCATTATTCAAATTAGAAAACCCAGACACTAAGACTGTATACTCTATTTGTCCACTTATATGGCATTCTAGAAAAGATAAAACTATAGGAATATAAATAAGAATAGTAGTTGCTAAGTTAGGCCAGGGCTTGGGGGAATTGACTCTAAAGAGTCCCCAAAACTTTTGAGGTAAATGAAATTTTACAGATTTTAATGTAGTTTACATGCCTGTGTACACTTGGTTAAATATAACTCTACTCTTAAATGCTGTATTTTGTTATGAGTAGATAATATTTAGATTAAGAAAATATTTTAAAAATTTAGCACAATCTAATTTTGGGAATTTAAACAATGAATCTGCCTTACATACTCCTTACATAGCATATTCAAAAGCAGGGACATTATTTTGCCGACTAAGGTCCGTCTAGTCAAGGCTATGGTTTTTCCTGTGGTCATGTATGGATGTGAGAGTTGGACTGTGAAGAAGGCTGAGCGCCGAAGAATTGATGCTTTTGAACTGTGGTGTTGCAGAAGACTCTTGAGAGTTCCTTGGACTGCAAGGAGATCCAACCAGTCCAGACTGAAGGAGATCAGCCCTGGGATTTCTTTGGAAGGAATGATGCTAAAGCTGAAGCTGCAGTACTTTGGCCACCTCATGCAAAGAGTTAACTCATTGGAAAAGACTCTGATGCTGGGAGGGACTGGGGACAGGAAAAGAAGGGGACGACCGAGGATGAGATGGCTGGACGGCATCACTGACTCGATGGACGTGAGTCTGAGAGAACTCCGGGAGTTGGTGATGGACAGGGAGGCCTGACGTGCCGCGATTCATGGGGTCACAATGAGTCAGACGCGACCGAGCGACTGAACTGANGGGGACAGGAAAAGAAGGGGACGACCGAGGATGAGATGGCTGGACGGCATCACTGACTCGATGGACGTGAGTCTGAGAGAACTCCGGGAGTTGGTGATGGACAGGGAGGCCTGACGTGCCGCGATTCATGGGGTCACAATGAGTCAGACGCGACCGAGCGACTGAACTGAACTGAACTGAATTGAACCAGAAACAATTACAATTTATACACAGATGGTAAAAAAAGGTAAAGAGAGGGAATTATCTAAGCAATTTACAATAGGGAATTACAGAAATAAGATGAAAATTTTAAATTAACTTTTAAACGGGCCCTGAAAATATAATTATTTCTGCATATATTAATTTTATATGTGGAAAAGATTTTCATTCTATCTATAAATATACACAAATGACCAAATGATCTTCAATTTGATCTATACCAAAGCATGACTCTGTAATTTGGGAAAAAGCTTTTACTATTATTTTTTTTAAGCCGTGCATATTAAAAGGGAATTAATTGAAAAATAACAGTTTCTTCTTTACATGAAAATAGTTCCACTGTCACAAATTTATGGAAAGTTCAGTCAATATTTGTATAATAAATCATGTACTTAAATGAACTCTTAAAATGTATTCCTAGATTCGTATTCTTCTTAATAAAGATATGGAAGAACATGTAAAAACTCAATACTGAACGTAAATATTTCCATCAGTATATTTTATTTTATACTGCAACAGATGCAATAAGGCATAAAGAAACTCCTCAAACCATGATGGAATTGTCTTTTGATCTGTTTTCAAATTATCAACGATACAATCATTATTACATAATCAGCATAATGATATTTACTTACTTTAGCAACAATGACTATTGAGAATATAAGTATTCTGTAAATTATTTTTTGCTTTTAGAAATATATGAATACTATTTTTGAAGCTACCTTTTTAGTTACACTATTGGAATTGTTATCATAATCTTAGGTTAGTGATTCAACTGTTGTATGGAGTTTGATATAGTCTAAAATAAAAATGAAATAAAAATATAATAATAGTCCCAGGAAAATCTAATCAATCCTTACTTTAAAACCTTCCATAACTCCTAAGCTTTGTAATAAACTTTTCTATTTGTGATGCCCCATTAGCATAAGTTAATATATCATCTTCTAAATGATATTTCTAAAAACAAATCGTTTATTTTCCACTATTGCTTTGTTGGCATATTAATACCCCTTACCCTTTTTGGCTTTTTCCAGAGCAGTTATTCCATTGCAATACAATAAAAATATTTAAGTGTGTATATTTTTTGTATTTATGTAACTATGTATTTATGTAATTATGTGAAAAGAAGGGAAGCAAAACGCAAAAGGGAAAAGGAAATATATACCAATTTGAATGCAGAGTTCTGAAGAATAGCAAGGAGAGATAAGAAAGCCTTCATTAACACAACATTGTACATCAACTATACTCCATAAAAACTATTTAAAATAAAACAGTGACCACAACGCTTTTGACACTACTCTTATTGAAAAAAAAAAGAAAGAAAGCCTTCCTCAGCGATCAGTGCAAAGAAATAGACGAAAACAATAGAATGAGAAAGACTAGAGACCTCGTCAAGAAAATTAGAGATAGCAAGGGGACATTTTATGCAAAGATTGCCTAAATAAAGGACAGAAATTGTAGGCACCTAACAGAAACTATGAAGAATAGGTGGCAAGAATACACAGAAGAACTGTACAAAAAAGATCTTCACGACCCAGATAATCACAATGGCATGATCACTCACCTAGAGTAAGACACCTGGAATGTGAAGTCAAATGGGCCTTAGAAAGCATCACTAGGAACAAAGCTAGTGGAGGTGATGGAATTCCAGTTGAGCTATTTCAAATTGTGAAAGATGAAGCTGTGAAAGTGCTGCACTCACTATGCCAGCAAATTTGGAAAACTCAGCATTGGCCACAGGACTGGAAAAGGTCAATTTTCTTTCCAGTCCCTAAGAAAGGCAATGCCAAAGAACGCTCAAACTACTGCACAATTGCACTCATCTTACATGCTAGTAAAGTAATGCTTAAAATTCTCCAAGCCAGTGTTCAGCAATACATGAACCATGAACTTCCAGATATTCAAGCTGGTTTTAGAAAAGGCAGAGGAACCAGAGATCAAATAGCCAACATCTGCTGGATCATCGAAAAAGCAAGAGAGTTCCAGAAAAACATCTATTTCTGCTTTATTGACTATGCCAAAACCTTTGACTGTGTGGAAAATTCTGAAAGAGATAGGAATACCAGACCACCTGACCTGTCTCTTGAGATATCTGTATGCAGGTCAGGAAGCAACAGTTAGAACTAGACATGGAACAACAGACTGGTTCCAAATAGGAAAAGGAGTACATCAAGGCTGTATATTGTCACCCTACTACTTGTATGCAGAGTACCTCATGAGAAATGCTGGACTGGAGGAAGTACAAGCTGGAATCAAGATTGCTGGGAGAAATATCACTAACCTCAGATATGCAGATGACACCACCCTTATGGTACAAAGTGAAGAACTAAAGAGCCTCTTGATGAAAGTGAAAGAGGAGAGTGAAAAAGTTGACTTAAAGCTCAACATTCAGAAAACTAAGATTATGGCATCCGGTCCCATCACTTCATGGCAAATATATAGGGAAACAGTGAAACAGTGGCTGACTTTATTTTGGGGGCTCCAAAATCAGTGCAGATGGTGATTGCAGCTGTGAAATTAAAAGACGCTTGCTCCTTGGAAGGCAAGTTATGAGCAACCTAGATAACATAGTCAAAGCAGACATTACTTTGCCAACAAAGGTCTGTCTAGTCAAGGCTATGGTTTTACAAGTGGTCATGAATGGATGTGACAGTTGGAGTATAAAGAAAGCTGAATGCTGAAGAATTGATGCTTTTGAAGTGTGGTGTTGGAGAAGCCTCTTGAGAGTCCCTTGGACTGCAAGGAGATCCAGTCAGTCCATCCTAAAGGAGATCAGTCCTGGGTGTTCATTGGAAGGACTGATGTTGAAGCTGAAACTCCAATACTTTGGCCACCTGATGGGAAGAGCTGACTCATTGAAAAAGATCCTGATTCTGGGAAAGATTGAAGGCAGCAGGAGAAGGGGCTGACAGAGGATGAGATGGTTGGATGGCATCACCAACTCAATGAACATGGCTTTAGGTGGACTCTGGGAGTTGGTGATGGACAGGGAGGCCTCNTGATGGGAAGAGCTGACTCATTGAAAAAGATCCTGATTCTGGGAAAGATTGAAGGCAGCAGGAGAAGGGGCTGACAGAGGATGAGATGGTTGGATGGCATCACCAACTCAATGAACATGGCTTTAGGTGGACTCTGGGAGTTGGTGATGGACAGGGAGGCCTCTGTACTGAAGTTCATGTGGTTGCAGAGTCGGACACGACTGAGTGACTGAACTGAACTGAACTATGTAAGCACATGTCCGTATATAGGTAGATAGGTTGGTATTTATTTGGATTAATTTTGTATCTGAACACTTTCACTAGAATGAAAACTAATACAATGCAAATGTTTTGTCTCTTTTCCTCACTAATAATTCTTCAGTTCCCAAAACAGTTTATAACATATAATTGGTGTATAATAAATAATAATAAAATGAATGAATAAAAGAATGTATATAAATCTTTTCGTTTATGTGTGTCCCAAAATGACCTGATAACCCCTGTCTTTTCCTTTTAATTCACCTTCACATCAATAAAATTAAATTCCTCACAAAGGTAAAATTACTTAGTATAGTCACCATTTCATAAAGGGCCACATAAAAATCTTAAAAATACAGTGGGGTTAGACTATTGGTATTTAATGGTAATATACAGAGAAGATGAGAAATGAGATAAAGGATATAATAAGAATAAATTTCAGAATCTGTAGCAATATGAGGAAGGCGGCACATTAGGAGAGAGCGTGGAAGCTCCAAGCCCTTTCCCCGCAACTTGCCCAGTGTGTCTCTCCCTGGATGTTCCTGAGTTACATCCTTTTAAAATAGATCAGTAATCTTGTGACTAAATGGATTTCTTGAGTTCTGTGAGCCACTCTAGCAAATTAATCAAACCTGAACCTGAAGAGACGGTGGCAGGAAGCTCCAACCTACAATCAGTCAGAGAACTAATAAATGCATTCAGCGAAGTAGCAGGATACAAAATTAACACACAGAAATCAGTTGCATCTCATTATACTAACAATGGAATATCAGAAAGTAAATGCAAACCAAAAAATCCATTTTAAAATTGCATTAAAAAAAAAAACAAACTTAAGAACCAACCAAGCCCAGGAAGGACTTACATGCTGAGAACTATGAAACACTGATGAAGGAAACTGAAGATGATTGAAAGAAATGGAAAGATATGCCATGATCTTGGATTGTAAGAGTTAATATTGTTAAAATGGCTGTACTACTCAAAGCAATCTACAGTTTTAAGTGTGATCCCTAACAAATTACCCTTGACATTTTTCACAGAACTAGAACAAATAGTCGTAAAATTTATTTGGAACAGTAGAAGACCCAGGATTTACAACAGCAATCCTGCGGAAAAAGAATGAAGCTGGAGGTATAACCCTCTAAGACTTCACCAACTACCAAGCTACAGGAATCAAAACAGTGTGGTACTGTCACAGAAACAGGTATATGGTTCAATGGGACAGAATAGAGACCCCAGGAATAAACCCACACATGGTCAATTAATCTTGAAACAAGGAGGCAAGAATTTGTAATGGAGAAAAGACAGTCTCTTCAGCCAAGTGGTGTTGGAAAAGCTGGACAGCTACATATAAATCAATGAAGTTAGAGCACACCCTCACACCATACACAAAAATAAACTCAAAATGGCGTAAAGACTTAAACACAAGACATGATACCATAACAGTGCTAGAAGAGAACATAGGCAAAGCATTCTCTAACATAAGTTGTATCAATGTTTTCTTAGGTCAGTCTCCCAAGGCAATAGAAATAAAAACAAAACTAAACAAAAAGGACCTAATCAAACTTACAAGCTTTTTTGCACAGCAAAGGAAACCATAAAAAATGAGAAAGGAAACCTACAGAATGGGATAAAATATTTGCAAAGATGTGACTGAAAAGTGCTTAATTTCCAAAATATACAACTCTACAACAAATAAATAACCTAATAAAAAATGAGTAGAAGACCTAAATAGACATTTCTCCAAGAACATGCAGACGGCCAAGGCATATGGAAAGATGCTGAGCATCACTAATTATTACAGAAATGCATATCAAAAGTAAAAGTTATGACTTCGCACTGATAACAATTGTCATGATTTAAAAAATCTACAAATAACAAATGCTGGAAAGAGTGTAAAGAAGTGGGAATCCTCCTACATTGTTGGTGGGGATGTAAATTGGTGCAGCCACTATGGAAAGCTGTACAGATGTTCTTCAGAAAACTAAAAACTACCATATGATGCAGCAATCTCACTCCTAGGCATATATCCAGAAAAAACTATCATGACACACACATCCCAATGTTCGTAGCAGCACTATTCTCAATAGCCAAGGCATGGAAACAACCTAAATGTCCATCAATGGGTAAATAGAGAAGATGTAGTTCATGTGCACAATGCAATGCGACTCAGACATAGAAAAGAACGAAATGCCTTTTGCTGCAACATAGATGGACATACTATGTAAAGTAAGTCAGAAAAAGACAAATACCATATGATATATCACTTACGTGTGGAATCCAAAATATGACACAAGTGAGCTTTTCTATCGAATGGAAATGGACGCAGAGACATAGAGAACAGGTTTGTGATTGCCAAGGGGAAGGCAGCGTAGGCGAGGGATGGAGAGGGAGTTTGCGGTTGCAGGATGAGAAATCATATGCATAGAATTGATAGAAATCAGGCCCTTTACTGCGTAGCACAGGGAACTATATTGAATATACTGTGATAAACCATAATGGAAAAGGTATTAAAAAACAATGTGTAATCTGTGATTCAGATTATCATCTGAATCATTGCAAATCAACTATACTTCAACAAAGTAAATTTCTAAAACAAGGGCAAGAGAACAACAACAAAAAAAAATAGCCAGTCAGTGAGAAGCACAGGTGATAACTGGGGTTGTGATTGCTCCCCAATGTACTCCCCTCGGAAGGGGGTACATTGGAACCTCCACCTTGTTAACTGGTTGGTCGGAAGCACAGTTAACAGCTTGGGCTGGTGACCTGTGCCTATGGGTGTAGATGTTTTGCTTAGACTGAATCCTAAATCTGTGAAATCAGACACTATCTCCAAGTAGCTAGTGTTAGAACCCAATTGAATTTTCAGACAAACTGATGGTATCCCGAGACTTGTTTGATGGTGTAGGGGAAACACCTCCTCCACACTGGAATTTGGTGCCAGAACTCTTTTAGTCCCTCTCCTGTCGTCTTTGTTTCCTTCCTTTTTCAGTTTCTTTTCTTATCGAATGCAGAATGACTTCTACCACATGACAAGAAGACGGTCATAGACAGCATCGAGTCTTATTTCCCTCGTTTCTTCCGCATGGTAACAACCCAAACTGCTTTACACGGTTCTGGTGAAGGATTTTAATTGGTCTGTCCCAGGTCTAGGCAGATGGTCTCAAAGCCACAAGGAAGTGAGCTGTGGTAGAGAATGGCATCTGGTGGGAGTGAAGGGTACACTGATGACCAGTGATCACAAAATGCAGTGATTCACTCAGGGATGCAGGGAGCATCTTCTGCACGTCTCTGTTCCGATATCCATGATATTTTCTTTAGGATAAACTCCTAAATGAGAACCACTCTTTCAAACCAAAAGAGCAGTTTTAAGGCTTTCTCTACACACTGCTAGGTTGCCTGTTAGTAGTGTGCCATCAACTTTATACTCAGCAAAAGTGAGTTTATCATGAAAATTTTAGCAGTGACACCTTAGCATACTTAAAATTCATGTCAAATTGACAGATGATGTTTGTGTATTTATTTTCTGTTTTGAAGTAACAAATTGCAATGAACTCAGTGGCCTAATTTGTTATCTCTCAATTCTGTAGGTTCAGAAGTTCAGGTGACCTTAGGGTCTGTCAAGGCCAGTAATAAATGTGGAACCAGCGGGGCTCCTCTTTAGAGGCTCTGGGAAGAGTCTACTTCTGAGACCATTCGTATTGTTGGTACAGTTCAGTTCCTTTTGATTGTGGAGCGGAGGGACACGATTTCTGGCCTCATATTATCTGGGGATTGCATTTGATTTCTAGAAGCTGTTCTTTAGTCTTTACATGTAGCTTCCTTGGCCTTCCAGCCATGAGCAGTAGGAAAAGTCCTTCTCATAGTCACATGCCTGACTTATCCTTCTGCCACCAGTAGGAGAAAGCTCTCAGCTATTAAGGGCTCGTGCAGGCCACCTGGATAATTGATCTATATTAAGGTCAACTGTAACATGCAAACTAACATAACCATGAGAGTGACAGCTCACTATATTCAAATTCTAGGGACTAGCACTGGATATCTTTGGGGAAACATTTTAGAAATTCTGCTTATAGGATATAAAATTTTACAGTTTTAAATATTAGTTTTCACAAAACTAATATTACATAGATTCTGTAGGTTACTTCTTTATTTTCCAGAGATAGAGCTCTACACTCTAGATTGACATTTATCACAAAGCTGGGCCTATCCTTCCAATCAGCTTTCTCTCCATAGTATTATATCTACCAGTATATCCATCTCTTCCTTTGATATACAAGTCCTGCCACTAACACCACCTTTTATGATGATTTGTGATAGAAATCTCATATTTTTTACAGGTCTTAAGTAGGCAAAAATAAGAAAAAGAAAAAAGAAATAATCACATCAAGAGGGGAGGTGCTTTGTTCTGGCTAGCTGTGGGAAGAGAGAGAATTAAGGAAATCATAAATCAGGAGATAAGTAAGAAAAAAATGATGTCTCATTATTTAGGCCTATTCCATTTGATGACGCATCGAGAATCTGGCTAGAAGTTGACAAATTTCTAAAGTTGATTCATCAAAATTTTTATGAGTTGGGAACTCAATCGACTAAATGATGCCTCTGGAAACTGTATACAGTACTGCACTCATATTTCAACATATTCTTTAGAGAGTAGAATATCTTTCAGAACACTGAATGCCAACTGGTGATGTGAGACTATATGGCATAGTAACTACAGCTTTTTAGCAGGAAGGTGCTACAATAGCCAGACAGCTAATTTTGGTCAGGTAATAACAGCATTGTTTGTTTTTTTTTAAGAGAAACCATGTTCTCCTAAAAACTTTTTAAGAATGTGAATATAATGAGCTATCATTCCCATAGTTATGTTAATTTTGTATGTCACATAACTAAATAATGATTTTATATAATTTCATGCTTTCCAGGAAAGTGTCAGACTTAAGGTATCTAGTTTGTTTCTCTTTATCTGGAAATGTATTATACTTATAGAATGAATGAAAACAAAAAATTTACATATAATTTATCTACTTTTATAATTCAGGTTATTTCACTGTACTTGCATTTAAAATTTAATTTCCAATACAAATTATAAAACCACAAATAATTGATCTATCTAGCACTACCTGAATGTGCCAGTAGTTATATTAAATGTGCCCTGTGTATCACTGGACTGTAGCAGACAGATACTCTGTCATACTTCGTAATCCCCAAAATAGTAAAATTATATTATGACTGTTTGGTCAGGCTGTAGTTGGTCAGTCTGTTTATCTGTCTATCTGCCTGGAAGTAGAGGGATAGGGTTTTACAGATGTACGCAAGATGAACAAAAACATATCAAAAAGGAAAAAATACATGTTCAACAGTGTTGATTCATCCTGAGCTTGCCTCTCTCCTACCTTAAAAATGACAGCAGGATTTTTCCTACTATTCTAGCTTACATATCTATTTTCTATTCTCAACTCATGCTTACCTCAACTATGTTATCTCTTGTGCCTGAAATTAACACCTGCAAATACCAGTACATTGCAAAACTGACAAGTATATCTGGGCAGTCTTTTTACCAACATCTTCTTCTAACACCTTCATGAACATCATATTTATTTTGCAAGAGAAAAAGAATGAAAAAAGGAAAATAGTTGTAGCCATATTTACTGCATGTCTATGCACTAATAATCAAGTCACAGAGAGTGAATGTCCTTTTAATGGTGCTGATATGGAATTAGAGAATAGCACTGGGAAAAAGCAAATCTGGCAGTGTAAAATTTACTTTGATTATAATATATCCTAATTGCTAGGCTACCACTTAATCCAAGTGGTCGGAAAGACTTACTGCACTTCTTTAAAATATTTATGTTACTCTCTAGGAATAAGTCATAGCTGTATGAAAGAGAGTTCTTAAATTTTAAGGAACAAAAGAAGAGATCTATCTGAATTATTTTGATTCAGAAAATTATTATTACAAGTNGAAAGACTTAACTGCACTTCTTTAAAATATTTATGTTACTCTCTAGGAATAAGTCATAGCTGTATGAAAGAGAGTTCTTAAATTTTAAGGAACAAAAGAAGAGATCTATCTGAATTATTTTGATTCAGAAAATTATTATTACAAGTGATATATATCATCTTTGGTTCCTTTTTGATTATAAAATAAGACATGTTCATATATTTGCTAAATTATAATTATTAGAAATTATTAATAGGTTTATTCAAAAACTAGCCCAGCTTTAAGAGGCCCTTTTATTTTGAGGGGTCCTTAAAGACACAGTATATACTTCTATAGGTCAGTCTGTTAGCTGCTGTCGGCACATTATGCTACATGTGATGTGATATTTTCTTATTTATAATAAAGTATTATATTTTAAGATGCACAACAGGATGATTTCTTATACTTATATAGTTAAATGACTACTGCAGCCAAATTAATTAATGTGGTGTTCCCTGGGTGGTTTTTATAGTGCAAGTGTGTCTTAGCTTTTTTTACCATTTTGAAGTGGGTATTTTATTAGTTTCCCAAGGCAGTGTGTAGAAGTTTCTCAACTAGTTTTGGATTTCTCGCAGTCACAGGGAAGAGATTTATGTGTAGTTATTTATTCTGAGGGGCTATGGAACCAGCGGAAGCCAGGAGCCTACTATTCCACCATCTTTTTGACCCTATAATGTATTTTGTTCTCTTGCTTCAGCTACTATTTCTTAACCCTGG